>CM060949.1:189055394-189068757 GCA_030765055.1 Mantis religiosa | reverse complement strand
TGTTTTGAGAATTACCAAAATGTGAAAACTAAACAAATTCAAGAACAGAATCAACTGTAGATATTTCAAAATTCATTACGCGATGTTTGTTTTTTAAAATAAATATCTTTTCCCAAACCATTAAATCTATCGGACCATTTAATTGTTTTAATAATTTAAATTCAGCATTTATATTATGGTTCAATGACCAAAAATGATCTGCTACGGCCGATTTATCAGTTTGTTTATACTTAATGTTACGAAAATGTTCTTTCGTTCTGGTTTCCAAATTACGTTTCGTTCTAACAATGTAAACCCGATTACAATCTAAACAATTAAATTGATAAGTACCAGACGTTTTATTATTAGGAATTTCATCTTTTTTAGAGAAATACAGCAAATTTTTAATGTTATATTTGCTTTGAAGAACCAAAGTTAAAAGCTTTTAGAAATTCTTTATTAAACAAAGGATGGTAAGTAAATTTTTTAAAATTATACTCGTCTTTTATTTGTTTAAAGATAGAAATACCATTAACAGTTTTTTTATATTTAAATTTTTCAATCTTCTTTTGTATAAAATCTTTATTAAACCATTAATTAAAGTCGTATTAATAATATATTTCTATTCTTTATTAAATTCTTTTTATTCAGGGGTATATTTATTAATCTATAAACCAAAGTATTAAAAACACAAATTTATGTAGAAAAGGGTTATAACTTTTATTTTTATGTAATTATCAATATGTGTAGATATGTGATATTACTCTCAGGGTATACGTGAACAATAAATATCGGTTAAGTTGACTGATATAGAGTAATAAATGAACTATTTGAAGTAAGTTGTCAATTGTTTGAGGATGCAAAATTCAACTGTTTCTAAATCTTAGTACCAGAAACTGTAACTGTTAAACTATTATATCTGTGACAATAACTTTAACTTTACTGTTTAATATAACTGTTTATATAACAATAGATCATAATGAGACAATTCTGTAAGGTGAATGACTGTAAGATTATAAGAAAGGAAAGAAATGTCCTCTCGTTTACTAACGAAAGACCTACTTCATGAACTTCCCACCAAAGTTCAAATATTCATTCATTTTTTGTGACTTGCCACATTCTAAGAATTATTTTTCCTTCTAGTTTTCAGAACTTGCATATGTGATTTTCAAGATCTCTGTGATTTCTGAGCAAAATAAGTTATAACTAGCCAAAACGTGTTCTTTTGTTTTGTTGCTCAGTTCACCGGAATACCTTATTACCGTTAAACATAACCTCTTTTTCTAATGACTTTATATTACCTCACAGAATTACGAGAGTCGTCTGATAAGTCTCGAACCTCAAAATAAATAAAATTATTATTTTTTCCTATTTCTCAGCATAATCTCCAGATAGGCTAATACATTTGTTATATCGCTGTTCTAATTTAACTAAACCATCTCTGTAGTCCGATCTATCATGATCCTCAAAACAGCTGTTGACAGCGTCAATGACCTCCTTGTTGTTGTGAAATCTTTGTCCTCCAAGAAACTTTTTGAGGTTTGGGAACAGGTGGTAGTCACTGGGTGCTAGGTCTGGCGAATAGGGTGGATGTTAAAGCAATTCGAACTTTAATTCGCACATTTTTCTTATTGCAATGACTGAACGATGTGCTGGAGCATTGTCATGAAGAAACAAAATTCTTTTGTTTTGCCAAATGAAGTCTTTTTCTTTTCATCTCATCACTCAAACGTTGCTGTAAGCTTGTGTAGTAGTCACCAGTGATACTTTGACCCTTCTCCAAGTAAACAATAAAATTAATTCCCTGTGTATCCCAGAAAACAGTCACCATAAACTTGTTAATGACTTTGTCTTTTCTGGTGTTGGTTCACCTGGCACAATCCACTGCTTTGACTGTGATTTACTTTCTGGATTGTAGTGATGTATCCAAGTTTCCTCCCTGCTAATAAGCCATCTCAAAAATCCACGGAGATTTTTACGGTAGAGCTCCAAATTGTTAACAGAAGCAGTTTTTCTTTGCAACTTTGATCAGGCGTCATCAAACGCGGCACTCATCTTGCACAGACATTGTGTAAGCCCAAAATCATACTTACCTGCACGTACTTTTTATATGTTTACAGTCTCCCATATCTCAAATAACTTTAATCTGCGGTCTTCCAGTACTAAATGATGCATTTCTTTTTTCAATGATCTCTGGAGTTATGATTCCACAGGGTGTCCAGAGCGAGGCTCATCACTAGTGCTGTAGCGGATATTTTATGTTGTTCTTGTGGCGTCTGCTAGCGTGTGTTTCGGTGTGATGGTTTGGATGCCACATTCAAGACATCCATAGAGTAAAACAGTCACTTGACCTTATAAAATACTATTGCTTGCATTAACTTTCTTTAAAACAAACGACTAGCAGAGTCTACATTCTTGCTATGCTAAACAAATGAGCAGCAGTGTAATATAAAATACTTCTGCATATAACCATCGTTGAATACCGACGTGTGTGTCTGTCCGAAATCTTGCACTTTTTTTTTTTTTTTTTGAATGCATTTAGCATTCGTGGTTTCCGTGTGTCCGCGAGTATATTAAAGAGCTAATGCATCAGGCATTCTTTTCGAACCGACAACTTTAAGTATAGGAGAAAGTTAATTCAATAATATTAATTAAAAACTGAATTGTATCGACTAAAAGAAGAATTATTTTTTAAAGTGTCCAAAATAATTTGAAAATATGGCGTTATAATTAAAACATCAGTTTACAAAGGAAATAAGTCGAATGAAGAGTGATTATTTCACTATCCCAAAAGATTATATTATTTCTCCGTTCCGAGACTACGACCCTGCGTGCAGGGATCATCACTCGAGAGCAGCCGTGGTGAACAATAACTCTGCAAGAACTTCACCAAAGGTGAGAATCCAATCATCAAACACCTACATTACACAAAATAAACCGCTGCAGTGCTTGTACGTCCCATTTTAAACTCTACAACCCACCTTTTAATCATTTTATATGAAGAGGCAAAGTCTTTCAATGTACTGCCTACTTCCTCCTTGGTTTCTTTAGACCTTAAGCCTTTCAAATGGAAGTATTTAATCATTGCTTGTTTTTACAAATCCTCCATTATCATGAAAGTTCTACACTTGTTTAAAATGCTGTCATACAAAAACTAAACAAGCTATTGACCTGTGACTATGGATACAAGCTACTCTCGAGTTAAACTTTATGATGCTATCCGTCAAACTGGCCCGGTGGCGCCATCTCTATGTGAGGCCCGGGACTTGTCAGCCAACCGTCGTAAACTCTGGTTCTTATACATTAATTTGAGCAACTGTAAATTATTTATTACAATAACTTACCATCCTATAATTTCTGAACAGAGGGATTAATCTTGACAGTAAAGAGTACAGGCATTACCAACTGGAAATAAATTAACTTACTTCTCCGTACTACTTTTGAACTGACCATATATATATATATATATATATATATATATATATATATATATATATATATATAGAGAGAGAGAGAGAGAGAGAGAGAGAGAGAGAGAGAGAGAGAGAGAGAGAGAGAGAGAGAGAGAGCCTTTAATGTAGACCTTGAGTAAACCCATTTAGTTTCCCATTTGGTTTAGCTCCCGAGTTCGAATCTCTGTCAGGCTGAGTTATCTGGATAAGGTGTTTCCCAGGGTTTCCCTTATCCTGAAAGATGAATTGCTAACTCTAAGCTTTATGGCCCCTTTTCTCATTTGAGCATCATTTCACTTCATTCTTCGTCCGATATGGCTTAACGTTGGAGAACGTAAATTATATAAGGAAAAGGAAAGAGATAATCTAATATTCAGAGGCAATACTTTTTGTTTTTAACGATTTTTTCGCGAATTTTCGCGATTTTTTTTTTCGAGAATAATATTTTTTTACTGATAAATGAGAAAATTTCTATTATTTTTAGTCTGCATACAAAAATTTACATTTATTACAAATTACATAAATATAAGTGTAATTCAGCATTCAGGTCTTCTTCTTCTTCTTTTTTGTAATTTACGTCCTCCAACGTTGTCATATCGGGCGGTGAATGAATTGGATGAAATGATGCTCAAATGAGTCCAGGGTCCATGGAGCTTAGAGTTCCCCGACATTCGACTTGGAGTATAACGCAAAACCCCGGAAAAAGGCTTATCCAGGTAACTCACCCTGACCGAGATTCGAACTCGGGACCTCTTGAACGTGAGGCAGACCTGCTACCATCTACGCTACAGAGGCGGGCTTCTGTCTTCCTAGCAAAAGAAAAGAAAAAAAAAAACGAAAGCAATATAAAATTTAACACTTAAGAAAGCCAATACAGCGACACCATCATGCGGACTGAAACAACAGCTAAGCGGTGCAACAATAAACTGACACCACAGTAGGCGACTGGTCCGTAATACTGAGAACTGTTCGTCGTCGTATGCTAACTGGAAATGCTATTTATTGGATAGCACACAGTGCATATCAAAAAACTTCTATTATGCTAACTTAAGGTACTGAGAATGTATTGAATTTCTTGGAAGCTACTCTCAGACATTACATTAATATGAAAATATTGTCCCTCTGGGTTTAAGAATGTGTTCCGAAATGTCCGAAAGTTAAACAATGAATACAAACAATACCTCACTGAAAATCACCAAGATTTAGAATCTAAATTGTTTCCCATTGCCTGTACTGACACGCTGGTCTAGCTGGTTTAATTCACTAGTTTACATTGCCAGCTATTTTGATGCAATTGTCGATTTCTTTTCTAAAAGAGAAGCTTTCAGTTCCTGCGCAAAATTTGTTAAATGATCATTTTTGCGATGCTAAGTGCTGGAATATTGTAAAGGTACAACAATAATATTTGTTTCTGAAAATTTTAGATTTATAACAGATCCAATATTAGAATTTCAATAAAAAAAACTGTGGCTCATCTTGTTTTATCCGGAATTAACTCGCTGAGACTCAAATGTGAAGTATTAGAGAATGTTCAATTTGGGAACAGAATAAGTCCACTTGTAGATCGTATCATGGATCCCTGGTTAGAGAAGCAGTAGAAGAGAATATAAAAGTTTGCTGCCGTATGACGTTGTGTAAATTGAACTCCATTATGGCGAAAGAAACTGATGATATAAGAATAAAGTCTTTAGATCATTTGTTTGAACCTTCTAGGCTAGTTACTAAATCAAGTATAGGTGATTTAAATAATGTAATGACAGCATTTAAACAACTAAATGTATTTAAAACTTCTCGTATTACTTGTGATTCTGATTTGCTTCTTTGTTACAAAGGGCTTTGTGACATTGTTGAACAGCAAAGCCATGATGGTAACGATAACAGATTAGATGAAGTAACAGCACTCTTGGCATTGAAGACAAAAGCTGATTCTTACCGCAATATCTGTGAAAAGTCCCTTCAATGTCTTTGGTTGCCGATGTCAAACGCCGACAGTGAGAGATTTTTCTTTACATATAACTTAGTTGTGACAGGTACAAGAAAAAGTATGAAAAGCTAAAATATCACAACTTATTGTATGCTGCAGTTTGGCGATGTCTGATGTGTGATATTTGATTATATTCATGGTACCTACTATCAGCTGATTTCAAATAAAATATTTTAATTTTGAAGAAAGTGGTTTTAACAGTTATTTTACTCCAACTACGTGTTACTTTTCATTTCATCCATGTCATTACTCATTAATTCATCCCGAAAATTTGCGCGCTATTAATGCGAATTTAAGGTAAAAAATAACACAAAACACCACCAATTAAAGTTATTAATGCGAATTTTGTAAGTAGTTGTCACCACAGAAACATGCCTCTGCTTATATTGTTGTAAAAGCTTCTCAAAAAAAGACGGATAATTTTCTAACAAATTCTCAGAGCTTTTAATACATTTATCAAACAATAGACTGTTAAGTATTAAAATGAACTTTCATTGTAAAAATGTAAATAGAATTTTTGATAGATAAAGTGAACATAAAAATTCAATACCACGGCCGGGATTTGAACCACGGATCTCCTGGTTTCCAGGAGGTGATTAATTTCCATCAATTAACTAAAATAATAAGAGTTAAATGATGAAGCCTGGGGCCCAAGTACTTACGATAGTAAGTCGCCACAAACGGTGTATCTCGGATGTGAGAGCCCCTGGTGGTTTACCAGGGAAATATACGAGTCAAATGGTGAATTTAATATCATAACGGCAAGTTGGCCAAGGTAGCTCAATGGGTAAGAGCGAATGGACGGAAATCAGGAGAGCCGTTGTTCAAACCCGGGCAGTGGCATTGAATTTTGCATGTCGACTCTATCAAACCTACATTTGTATCGTTTTAACACATTCTTTTTATAATAACAAAATAAATTGCAGTCTTTTTTACAAGTGACAGTTTACCACAATTAATCCTAGTAGATATGTAGGTACTTATGTTTATTTGGAGATGTTTATTGTAACACCAGTTAACTTATTTGCAGAAATGTTCATGGTATTCCATAATAAGGTCGTCTGCTGTAAGTTAAGTCTAATCTAAACACAGTTTCTTCACGTGTTTCGGTAGGTATTTATGAGCCAAACACAGCTGCTTTGAGGCAAGCCATTTGGCAAGAAGAAGGGGAACCAGTGCGCCTCTACGCCAGAGGTGGAAGATGCTGCTGTAACTGGTGCAGATAGTAAAAGAAGAGAAGAGAGGGGTCAGCGAAGAGGTCAGCACATAACCCAAGATTACACCATCTGCAAAGTAATGGAAAATAATGTTCGGTGCCTCTGTTGTATAAATAGGAGCGGAAGGGACCTTATCTTGGAATATGTATAGACTTCTGGTGCAGCTTTCTTACATTTACCAGCGGAGCGATGAAACCGCTTTACAGTTGATTCAAAAAATAATATTACACTTTAAGAGGAAGTACTTTAAATAAATTGAGATAAACTTTTATTATTTAGAGTGACTTCAAAATAGTCATATCGCGACTTAACATTGGATTGGTAAACATAGAAAGCTACATTGTCTTCAGTCAGTGAGGTACATGAAGTTTACTTTGTATTTAAACATATACATTGCATTCATTGTTAAAGTTTATAATTCTCCTGTGGTATTATTGGTCACTCAAAACAAGCTGAAGGTTTTCAGGAACTCCATACTGATGTCGCTGGTGAGTGTATCTTGGGCAAACAATGAACAGATGAAGAACGGCGAGAGTAGAATCACACAGAGTATATGTTAGAGGAGGTTTACGGAACAGAACGTAGGAATTAGTAAGCGCAGTGTGACCAATGCATATTCGGGTTATTAGTACCTCGTCTCGCCGGGTTAATACTCTCCGATTTCACCAACAGATGTTAAGCCTTAACATGAGTTTAACAATAGTTATAACAAAAATTGCATTTCACCAACAAGTGTTAGCTTAACACTCGTGTTAAATCTCTTGTTAAACCAACAAGCCAAATTTCTGCCCGCCTCGGTAGGCGGTCCTCACGTCCATGTCTGCCTCACGTTCAAGAGGTCCCGAGTTCGACTCTTGGTTAGGGTGAGTTACCTATATAAGGTTTTTTCAGGGTTTTCCCTTATCCTTCAAGACGAATGTCGGGTAACTCTAAGCTCCATGGACCCTGGACCCATTTGAGCATCATTTCACCCAATTCATTCACCGTCCGATATAACTTAACGTTGAGGCGGACTTAAATTTAAAAAAAAAGCCAAATTTCTGTTGTTAAGTCCTTAACAATTGCAAATAGTCAAGATGGCGGGCGCGAACGCAGCTGTTGATATCGATTTGCTGTATTTAAGACCGTCTAAATGGCATTCGTAATAGACTACGGCCTATGCGGAGAAATGATTTTGAGGAGGTATCAGAAGGAAACTTTCTACAGAGGTATACTGTTGAAACAATTTGCTATGAAGGTTACTGCGGAAGTACAAGAGATAAATTTACGTAATACTGAGTTAGAACATGCATCGAAAGGAATACGCGTATCTCGCCTTTGGTTTAAGTATTAATAACTTTGAGATTTTATAATTCACTCAATTATGTGGATAATAGAGTGTCAATCTACCGTCTTGAAGCATTCAAGTCTCTTGTCACTTGTCCTTCGCACCTCGTTTTAAATTTATGTAATACTGAGTTAGAACACGCGTCGAAAGAAATACGCCCATCTTCTCTTTGATTCAAGTACTAATAACTTAGCGATTTTATAATTCACGGAATTATGTGAGTAATACACTGTCCAACTGCCGTCCTGAAACTTCAAGTCACTCGTCACTTCTCCTTCTTTGCACCTCATTTTAAATTTACGTAATACTAACGAAGTTGTTTCGTGCTTCTTGTAGTGACACATGTATTTGAATTTAATTCGTTTCCAATATTTTCTATGTGACATCATTCTTTTACATTCACCGCATCCGTCCTCTTTATTTTCCACGATATCCTTAAACTCCGTCACCAATTCAATTAACAGTTCTTTCTCCATCGATGGGAAATTGGTCTCCGGCATTTGCTTACGATTTTGTTTACCCGCCATTTTTCAGCTGTGTGAAGACAAAAATGAAAACAAAAGCACATCGCTGTACTTTTAGAAAATAATACGACTCATCCATAGCCTTCTACAGCTGTAATGCTTACAAGTTTCTTGGCGTTATCAACTGTTTGTTAACATTTTTAGGAAACAGATTGGTGAAATACAAAAAAATTAACAATAGTGTTAGCGCTGTGACAATTGTTACGTTACATTTGTTAACGTCGATTTTAACATTTGCTGGTGAACTAGGGCATAATAGTTTTAAAACTATATACTATGCTGACGCTAAAATTCCATATTGTTTTTATGGAATTGCCAAACAGTTGAAGGTTTCTATTCTTAAAATATGATATGGAATAATTCATCCTGAATAGAAATGGCTAGTCCCATATAAATATTATTTCAAATAAATTATATTTTAATAAGACTCACATTCTTGCATAGTAAGCTTTCTCTCTCTCTATCTATCTCTCTCTCCTTTGTTTTTATTTTTATCATCCAAATTCTGCACACAGGAATGTTAATTTTATAAATATAGTTATAAGTTATAGTATAAGCAAGTATAAGTCAACACGTACTTACGTTCAGCCTCCTAAAGCACAGGAATTCTGAATTTTCACATCCCATCGAAAGTCTGGAAGGTAAAAAGCAGACAGTGGGACAAAAGGAACAAGAGGTGTGAAAAACACATTAGCCTGATGCTCATTTGTTTATATCTACTGGATTTCAGCTAGCAAAATTACAATAATAAGTATATTTTATCTCCATGGAGTGGTTAGTTTCATTTATTCATTAACTGTAAAATTTGATCTGTGGAACGTAAATTTCATATAAAATGGGATGAAGGTGAAAACTGGATGGCATATTTCAGTAAGTGCTTCAGCAAGTTTGAGGTTTCGTGTATATTGTCATTTATTGAATGAGTGTCATTGAAATGTTTATTACAAACAAATCAGCACCGATTAATTCTAAACGAGTGATTGAAAGAGATGTACATAAGTGTTTTAATTTAAAAAGAAAGTTTCTATTAATAAATTGACTACATTATATTTTAATTTTTCCTTATCTCTCAGATATAGGGCGTTTATGTTCCTTGTTAATTATAATATTACACTGCAACTGATATGATAAATATAAACATAAAATTACAATTTATGAATATGTCCATAACTTCCTTGTACATTGAAATAGAATTGTGACTCTTTCACTTTGAATTACTTCTGATGTTTTTGTACCTAAGTTTACTTTTTAAATATCTGTGCCTTTCTCTACATCATACATATTTACAGGTATCAATTAATGCAGTAATCATATTCAAATTGTATACTAGCTCCATCTTTTCATTTCAACAACCCTTTTTTTTAATTTACGTCCTCCAACGTTAAGTCATATCACACGATGAATGAAATGGGTGAAATGATGCTCAAATGTGTCCGGGGTCATTGGAGCTTAGAGTTACCTGACATTCGTCATTCAGGATAAGCGAAAACCCAGTAAAAAACCTTATCCCCATTTTGGATCACATGGAAACGGTTTCAGAATATAACGTTCTTCATTTCTATGGTGACGTCCATAAGCTGCGCATGCAGTCATTCTTGGCTTTTGAAACATATTATACGTTCACATAGTTAAAGCAGTTCTGGAAAGCTTGCCTTCGCCACATGTGATTTTAAGTCTTTGAAGCGGCTTGCCTGCCAGCCGGCGCATAACATAAATGTGCAACGGGCATGCGCGGTGGATCAGAAAACATCAGCGAACGAACGTGCGTTTTCCGTATGCCTCCACACTTCTACGTAGAGGCACTCCAAACACTATCTCATGCTAGTTTAATCCTGCAGTAAACAACAAGGCGGAGCTGACTCAACTCGCCACGTGTTAGATGTTACATGCACGCACACAAGTTCTGCAACACTAGCAGTATATATTACTTATTATAACTTATTAAATCAATGAGTTGGTTAATTTCTGAAAAAATAATCATGAATTTTACTGCGTATAGACTTTCCGTAAAATCGTCGTATTTCTCCACGCGTTGTTTACATTTACGTGATTTTCCCGTGCTCTTAGAGTTCCGGATGCTTGCTGTTCCATTCTAACACTATATGCACTACTTGCGGAAACACCAAGGAGATCACCAGTTTTTTTCTCAATGTTTTTATAGACGATTTCGGGTTTCTCTTTTTAAGCACTGCGAAACAACGCGCGATCATTCGCCATTCGCCTCTTTTTAAAGGTTTGCCTCGATTGTGTTTTATTTCGGCTAATTGGTAATTGTTAAATAAAATGCAGCTTAATTTAACATAATACGCTATTAGTGTGTACAATTTCACCTGTCTTCTGACTAATCTGTATATACGAGGGTTGTTCAACAAAAAATGATCATAATTTTTTCGGTCATAATTTTGCACACTAAAATTCAATCTTATTATATTCTGTTAGCTTAATGTGAAACAAATACGTCGTAGTAGTTTCATTGTTGACACTCCTGGTTCCCACCTGTGTTCAGTATCGCCTACAACTGCAATAGAGGTAACATGGCTCAGTGGTTAGACCGCTTGGCTCTCACCAAGGCGGCCCGGGTTCCATCCCAGGCGACCGCAAAGTGAGATTTTTGGTGGACAACATGGCGCTGGGGCGGGTTTTCTCCGGGATCTCCGGTTTCCCCCGCCATCTCATTCCACCGGTGCTCCATCTTCATCTCATGTATCATCTGTGTCATCGCCTGCGGTGCCGTATGTAGTAAAAGCGGGCGTTAAACACTACACATTTCTCATTTAGAGGTAACATGCAGTTAAAGTTGATGTTAGAGGAAGATCCGGAGTTTCTTTCAAACGTAATCACCGCTGATGAAACTTGGCCACATCATTTTGATCCTGAGAGCAAACAGCAAAGCTCAGTGTGGAAATCTCCTTCATCACTAAACCCCCCAAAAAGCAAAAGTGGTTGCTTCTGCTGGGAAAGTTATGGTCATCTGATTCTTTGATATTTATGGAATGGTTTATCAGCATATTGTACCTGCACACACATCAGTAACTGGACAATACTACAGGGGTGTCCTGAAAACATTGCAAGTCTATATCAGGCGCCAAAGACCACATTTCCATGAAGCAGGCTGGATGCTGCCCCACAATAATGGCGGCCGCATATTGCCAATATTGTTGCTGAATATCTTGCAAAAATCAAGGTGAAGTGCATCCCTCACCCTCCCTATAGTCCGGATTTAGCCCCATGTGACATTTTTCTATTCCCTAACTTGAAGAAACGCTTTCGTGGGAAGCATTATCCATCATCAGAAGCAGTGATGAAGACTGCGGAGGCGATTTTGAAGGATCTCTCAGAAAATGGTTTCCAGCATGTCTTTGAAGACTGGCAGAAATGCTCGGACAAGTGCATCGTATTCATGGGAGACTATTTTCAGAAGGACCATCAAAATTATGAGGATGAGTAAAGGTAGATTGTCAAAACAAAAAAAAAAAAAAAAGAAAGAAAGAAATTGTGATCATTCTTTATTGAACAGCCTTCGTAGTGTACAGAACACATCTATGTGGTATGGGAAGCAGAAAGATAAAATGTGGGGCTATTATGTTTATAAGAATCGAAACATTTGCATACTTTTCTCTCTCCGAAATTAGCTCGCACAGAGCAGTGATCAGAAAACTACTTACAGTACTGTACTTAAAGGAGGGTTTATCTTACGCATGCAAATAAAAGAAAACGTCCATTAACTTCGCTAAACCAATCAACAGCTTAACCGCTTTCTGTCCCATTTCTCTGCCTCTCTCTTCCTACCCATATGTTTACAGCAGGATTAAACTAGTTTGAGACATATTATACGTAGAGGCACTGATTTGTATCCGTTCGGCTCCGTTAGAGTGTGGACTTTCGAGCCTCTTTTACTGAAGTGAGCTTTCTTTCAGACCTTAATTCTATCTCATCTGCTCCTACGGGGATTGTAGACACAAAATATAGAATTGCTGATCAAAGATTAGGTTAGATAAAATAGGTTAGATAGATTAGGTTACCTAATCTATCTCTACCTCTCCCTAATTCGGAAAGAATCAGGTTATAGGTTCAGTATGGAATCCTCACCATTTGTACTGTACCCTTTGTAATAATTCTGTAGGAAATCAGTTTATTATTATTATTATTATTATTATTATTATTATTATTATTATTATTATTATTATTATTATTATTATTATTATTATTATTATTATTATTATTATTATTATTATTATTATTATTATTATTATTATTATTATTATTATTATTATTATTATTATTATTATTATTATTATTATTATTATTATTATTATTATTATTATTATTATTATTATTATTATTATTATTATTATTATTATTATTATTATTATTATTATTATTATTATTATTATTATTATTATTATTATTATTATTATTATTATTATTATTATTATTATTATTACTATTACTATTACTATTATTATTATCATCATCATCATTGCAGGTTGCATACACAGTGTTGTAGAATTTACTCCCGAATGCCGCTAACATCAGAAAGTGATGTGGTCAGTTTTTGTGACATTGGCGTGTTACGGTCGATGACTTCTAATTGCTCTACTATCCAAGAGAAAGGCTCTCTTTCAGCTCCTCTCAGTAGCCGTGATCGTCTAGTGGTTAGGACATTGCGTTGTGGCCGCAATAACCCAGGTTCGAATCCTGGTCACGGCAGTGGTCATACACTGTCACGGGAGAGGTTATTTTTTCACTTTGTAATCTTTTTAATTTTAATAATTACGTATTTACAGTAAAATGCATTTTAATTAATAATTTTATTCATAATACTAGTTTTAGCACCCCTTACACCAAAAAACCCATCTTCGTAGCATATCTCGAACATG
>CM060949.1:189007894-189050394 GCA_030765055.1 Mantis religiosa | reverse complement strand
TATGTAGAAGCAGGATGCAGTACCGTTATGACGCCAAGGGGTCATAGAGCTTTAGGGAGTAGACCCTAAAGTTGAAGGTGAATGGAAATGGCCAATAAGGTAAAATCGTAGAAATAAACTCCCCCAATAAAATGTGACGTCAACCACGTGATAGGCGTGAAATAGAGATTATATAGAAAAGGGGTGGAGATAGGCAAACAAATCTAGGAAGTAGCTGAAAGTAGGGTGAAGTGAGAAGCGTCACTCGGTTGGTTACAGCGAAAGGGAGAAGATGTGGTAGTTTAATATCTGATGGCAAGGTAATAGTGGAGTTAGACTTCAAACGTGGTGGGATTAAATATTCTCAAACACACAAGGCGACCCAACGAGAATGAGAGTAAGCGAGAAAAGCAGAGAAATCAAATAAATAAGACCTGTGGGAATATAATTGCTGAACTCTGAGAGAGTACTCCTGCTAATCGACACGCAATCCTTAATCATCCTGCCATACCACACCAAAATGCCACCCCAAGAGAAATCCCACACCACTGTCCAATGAAATGAGCATTGTTACATGTTATATAAGACACAGTAAACTTTTATGACAGAGAACTACATTCATCCCCCCTTTATGTGAAACTGAAAGTAGATGTTTGCCCTCACTATACCAGCTAACTCGTTTTGGGACACATAGGTGTACGAACTTTCCAGAAACTTCTAGATATTGAAACTTCCATAAGCTTCTGCTTCCCTAGGGATAGGATAGATATTTACTCTATAAGAGCGTGCTACTTATCTGTTTACAGTTCAGACTGCGGGACAACAATCTCTCGATCACTTTGGTTTACAGACTCTACGTAAAATATTGGGGGGAAAGGTACAGTTATTGTCTTCTGCATTTTACCTAAAACAAATTATGAAGTGGTGAATTTCTTTTACAAATGTGAGCAACTTACCAATTGAAATAAAGGATATAATTTTGATTCCATTTAGGAACTTAGAAAATATATCGATAAGGTTAGATAACAATGACTATGCAAAGCAGGCAATTCAATGTTAATAACAATACATGCAAATATGCAATGGTATCTAAATATTTAAACTCTAGAACTCAACATAACTCCATTATACAGTCAACCTGGTGGTTAATTACAAGGGGTTAGAAAGTAAAGCAAATCTAAAATTGAACGGATAAAGTGGGAAAATAAACTACATTTGCAGTATTTTATGTAAGTATATTGCAAAGTTGATTAAAATATTGTTATTATGAGGATTATTATTATTATTATTATTATTATTATTATTATTATTATTATTATTATTATTATTATTATTATTATTATTATTATTATTATTATTATTATTATTATTATTATTATTATTATTATTATTATTATTATTATTATTATTATTATTATTATTATTATTATTATTATTATTATTATTATTATTATTATTATTATTATTATTATTATTATTATTATTATTATTATTATTATTATTATTATTATTATTATTATTATTATTATTATTATTATTATTATTATTATTATTATTATTATTATTATTATTATTATTATTATTATTATTATTATTATTATTATTATTATTATTATTATTATTATTATTATTATTATTATTATTATTATTATTATTATTATTATTATTATTATTATTATTATTATTATTATTATTATTATTATTATTATTATTATTATTATTATTATTATTATTATTATTATTATTATTATTATTATTATTATTATTATTATTATATCGTCATTATTGCAGGTTGCATACAGAACTTTGTAGAATTTACTCCCAAATGCCGCTAACATCAGAAAGCGATACGGTCGTTTTTGTGACATTGGCGAGTTACGGTCGATGACTCCTCTAACTGCTCTACTATCCAAGATAAAGATTGTCCTACAGCTCCTCTCAGTAGCCGTGATCGTCTAGTGGTTAGGACATTGCGTTGTGGCCGCAATAACCCAGGTTCGAATCCTGGTCACGGCAGTGGTCAAACACTGTCACGGGAGAGGTTATTTTTTCACTTTGTAATCCTCTCCATTTTAATGGTTACGTATTTACAGCAGTTTACATTTTAAGTAACATATTTATTCGTAAAGGTAGTTTTATTTATAGAAAACCTCTTGCAGCAAAAACAACCATCTTCGTTGTATGTTACGTTGTGCAAGGCGTACCTGACCAAGCGGGATGGCTCAGGCAGTTTCGTCTGTGGCCCGCATTCGGGAGGCCCGGGTCCGATTCGACCTACCTGACCCACGGGATTTTTCGGGGTTTTCCCGGATCGCTCGGCGAATGCTGAGTAGGATATCCCCCGCATTACCTGTCCTTCCATTTCATCTCCATTATCATTACACATCATCTCTCTTATCTGGTGGTCTCTTTCAGGGTAGAAGTGTCGGCGGGTGTCTCGGCGGTGCATGGCAGTTCATTTGCCGGTCTCCACCCCTCTCTGCTGGGACCATTTTGTGATCACCTGTCTGGGACAATTAGGGCTCGGCTGCTGGGCTCGTTGCCATCCCGCAGTAGGGGAGCGAGTTCGCTGAACTGGCCTGTCGGAGGAAGTCTCTATCCAAGAAAACTGTAGGGACCCTGCCCTCTATACTATCGTGTCTTCTTGGGTCGGCGGCACTCTGTCTCCTCACCCTCATCCTTCCTCCCGGGAGTGCCCCCACTTGGGGTCCCAGCATGGTTGCCTACGTACCGAATCCCTTCCGTAATGAAATCCTAATACTAATCCTAAGGCGTACTTGGAAGGTAGAGGAGGTCCTGTTACACTAAATCAAAAACATTACAATCAGAAAGATACAGGTTATGGAGTATTGAAAGGAAGGAGAGTTTTGGAGTAAAATCCACAGACAAAGTACTCAAGTATTATGATAAGAACTTGCTACTTTTAAAGATAACGTACTTCGTCACATTAAGGCACTGGAAATTTGTTCAGAAGCTGTAAATTTCTACCACATGAATTGAAACCTAAGCTCAGGGTCTGCCGTCAGCTTATCGCTAATCTTTGAGAGGATGGCGTTATCAGAAGAGTTTTCAGATTCGATGAAAAGTATGTGTATCACCTCAACCCTCAAACCTGTGGCTCGATACCCGTCAGCCAGCAAACGTCGTCGTGAAGAAAATCGGATTGATCGAAATTTGAAGGTGTGGCTCACTAGCAGATTGTTCCAAATGGAACAACTGCAACTAGTTCATCAAGTTTTGATATACAGGTACTCGGTATTACTTAATAGAAATACGGCTCTCTTGCAACGGGACAGAGCGAGACCTGAAACAGTTAAAAGAACACAGAATAAAATTCAGGAATGGCAAGGAAACAAACTTTTGCCAATGCAATGAGTTCCTAGCATCAAAACCCAAAATTGAAGTTTTAAAAGTAAGACCTATTTTTGGTTTACAAGACCAATGTTTTATATTAAACTATTAAAACATAATGTTAATAATATTTTACTTTATATTTTTTGTGGTTTATGATTTTTTTTCATCTAAGCGTAAGCATTCATTAATAACATTGTTAAGATTAGAATTTATTGTGGTTCCAGTTGTGGTACAGCAACCTCGTTTTTTACATTATAATATGCACAACTTTTACATTTACATAAAAAATAACGTCATAGTTCTGCAAATAGTTTCACACTAAAAGACACAAAAATAACTGGAGACCAGAATCATGTATGATAGGATAACACTAGGATCTTATATGACAAGGTTCAAGTTCTAGAAACTCTTGCTCGTGATAAAATACTTTAGAAATTTTCAGGTTTAATTTAAATTTGTTAGTAGTGACCTCTACATACATGTACATTGCTCGACCTGTACATTTATTTAATTGGAATGGAGGTAGATCTAATTTACAATAATTGCTGATGCTATGATCCTGCAAAGAGTCTTTCAACAAGAGTGTCCTATGTTTATCGTAATTTTTTCACGTGGTTATAGTTGTCATTGACAAATAGTCGTGGAACGTTACAGCATTCAGCAACGCGTAGGAACTGTGAAAAGTTATTATCAAAATGGATCATCTATTCGCCAAACCTGCCCTGTATTACCAATATTTCTTAGCTTCTTTTCTTCCCTTTCCGTTACATTTTTCTACTTTCTCCTATTTTTCCTCCCAAAACTTTTTTCTCCACATTACAACCTCCTCGATTTTTATTACATAGTGTTCTATGCTTTCTTCCCCCCCCCCCCCCCACACAATTCACAAATTCCCTTTTCCCTATCTCCTATCCCTCTTAGAAATATTGCTCCTGTTCTCATCCAAGCTAACCCTTCTCTATCTGCTCTACATGTGCTTCTCGTCAATAAAGACTTTATACAAAAGAAGATTGAACAATTAAAATATCAGAAAACTGTGAATGATATTTCTACCCTTACAAAATAAAAGATGATTATAATTTTAAAAAATTTACTTACCATCCTTGGTTTAATAAACAATTTCACAAGGTTTTAAAGAGTTTGGTATAACTTTGGTTCCTCAAAATAAATATAGCATTAAAATTTACTACATTTCTCTAAAAAAGGGTAATAAAAGTAATAATAAAATAGCTAGTCTTTATCAATTTAATTGTTTAGATTGTGATAGAGTTTACTTTGGTAACACGAGACCTAATTTGCAAACCAGAACGAAATAACATTTTCGTAACATTAAGTATAAACAAACTGATAAAATCGGCGGTAGCAGAACATTTTTGGTCATTTAACCATAATATAAATCCTGAAGTTAAATTATAAAAACAATTAAATGTCCCGATAGATTTAATGGTTTGGGAAAAGATACTTATTTTAAAAAATAAACATGGCGTAATGAATTTTGAAATACGAGCATTTGTTTCTGTTCTTAAGAGCACTGGGAGGTCGATAGGTTTAAAAAAATCCATTTCTTTTAATGTTAAAGAATTATTTAATTCTTCAGCTTTAAAATGATATATAACATAGGTTGTCAGCTGGTATTAAAGTCCTTTAATTCGTCAATTTAAACATGACGAGGTAATGATACGCCCACTTCCTGAGAATGGTGCTTAATCTTTGATCGTGATTTCCCAAAACCTTGATTTTTCATACTTTAGGTGCATGTTTCTCAAAAACTATAAATGATATTGTCACAAAATTTCTAGTGGTTATTTGTCAATTTTCCTTGGACACATTCGGCTAACATTTATATTCTTGTGATTTATAAAATGGATGAAAGAAAGTATTCAGTTCTTGAAAATATTGTCTTTTTTTTACTCAAAATTAATTAATCTTTCATGTGCATACTATAAACTATATGTGATTTTCATTTAGCCGATATTATAAAGCTGTGTCTTAGCTTATTTAAGATGAAACTTGGTCAATGTAGCTTTAAATTCCTACAAGTAAAGTGCACCTGAAGTATAGGGTGCAATATTTTTTCAGGACACACGGTGTGATTTATGCCCCTTTTACATGGACGTATGTAACGTAATTTAAATATTATACAATAGTTAAGTGCACACATCTTCATACAGTAATCATACCGAATTTCAATTTCTGATAATGTTTAGCTTTTTATATATTCAAATTTTAATATTGGTCTGGGTAAAAATAACCTCCCAGTGCCCTTAAGTTTATTTCGTTTTCAGATTTTGGTAATACTGAAAAAAAAAACTTCCTTAACGACGAATGTGTATTTGACTGACGACACGAACAAGGGTTTCTGAAATCGATTTAAACTTCAACTAATTCAACTAATAAGAGTAATTGACATAATTTTTCATAAGATAAGTGAAGTTTTTCGTTACAAATAGTTATATTTGTAAAATGAGACCTGAAGCTTTCCTGGCGACGAATATGCTCACTTTCTTCTCGGGCAACAAGCCATGTGAAAAGACGATTTCCTCTGAAAGGGGCACCCTACATCGTAATGCTGGATTTCAGTTCAGCTCCTCTTGGAAACCGACCTTAAAATGGAAATCCGTCCATTTAAGAAGCAAAAATCAATACAGCTTGATAATCAAATTAATTAAATAGTTAGGTTTCTTTGATACAATTTTCTATACTCACGCCATCTCCTGACCTGGCATTTAATTTACTGAAAACAGTCTTCTGTTCAGTAATGCGAATTTTGATAGTGTTTTGTCTTTGTTTATATTGGTGTTATATCCAGTGTTTCATTTGTGGTTATAACATTTTATAAATATCCTGATGGTGGGAGAGATGCACACTCCCGATACGTCGATATCTAATCGTCTTTTCACCTGGCTTGCTGCCCGAGAAGAAAGTGAGTTATATTTGTATAATACGTATTGCTTCACTGTAACTAGCTTCATTTACTACGTTCTTATTGCTTTCTGACAGTCTCAGGATTATAGAAGCTTGAAGCTTGGTCTTTACCTTGAAGGATATAATCATTTCCTGTAAAAATACATTTGTACAAAAGCCGACATTATGTACCAAAGTTTTGTACAAAGTTAAACACGAAGACGATAGCTAAATACGACAGACAGCAAGTTGGCTTTGTCTGAGGGTTGACACGTATCGCACCAGCTCTTCTTATTAAGCCCGTGACGCGTTGACAGGACTTGAGGACTTGCATTGAAGAGACCACGAGACCTAATTTTTCATGTGCAATGTGACAGTAATCAGGCAAGGAGGGCTCACATCATGACCACAACTGTTGAATGGAGTGAGAGAGACCTCACATAGAGAATGTCGTGTGTAACTAGATGCGAATGAGAAACCGGGGGGTGGAAGAGGGAGAGGGGGTGACACAGAAAGGGGTAGCATGGCACGAGCTAACAGAAAAAAAAAAAAATACAGAACAAGAAGAATAGAGGCAACAGTGTCGCACTGGAGACGCGTGCAACCAGTCTGTCACCAACAATGAATATAACGGTTGCTAACGAGCTAGCTGTAATCCCCATGGACGTTGTTTGTAATTGTTACGGGGCATGATTAATGAAAACTTCTGAGAAGTTCATTTTTTAGTATAATCGGACTACTTGTGGTGTTAGAAACACTTCTTTAAATATTTACACTGTTCTTATGCTTACATTTAATTATAAATACAAGTTTCAAGTCCCAAAAACGTGCTCACCTATACTATCATCATCATCGTCATCATCATCATGCCCGCCTCGGTAGCGTGGTGGTAGCGTGTCTACCTCACGTTCAAGAGGTCCCGAGTTCGGATCTCGGTCGGGGTGAGTTACCTCGATAAGGTTTTTACCCGGGTTTTCCCTTATCCTGAAAGACAAATGTAAGCTAACTCTAAGCTCCGTGGACCGCGGACTCATTTGACCATTGCATTCATCGTCCGATACGACTTAACGTTGGAGGACGTAAATTACAAAAAACAACATCATTGGATGTCCTGTGATGACTGATAGTCCTGTGTGGGCCCTGGCCTTCTGTAGAAGCTTTTGCCATTCTTCCCCCACCAAAGCCCTACTTCACCAAGCGGGATGGCTCAGGCGGTTTCGTCTGTGACCCGTATTCGGGAGGCGGGATCGATTCCCGTGGCTGACCTACCTGACCCATTGGTTTTTTCGGGGGACTTTCCCGGGTCGCTTGGCGAATGCTGGGTAGGTTAATTACATCCCCCGAATTTCATGTCCCTCCATTTCATCTCCATTATCATTTCATATCATCCCTCATCTGGAGGTCTCCCGTAGGGGAGGGGATCCGTCCCCTTCAGCTGATGTGGTGCGAGCGCTGCGGACCCTTACCACTCATGGTACCTCTGA
Organism: Mantis religiosa; assembly: GCA_030765055.1. Taxonomy (NCBI): domain Eukaryota; kingdom Metazoa; phylum Arthropoda; class Insecta; order Mantodea; family Mantidae; genus Mantis; species Mantis religiosa. Next base: position 189,042,673 of record CM060949.1, on the reverse strand, counting down.
CGTTACTAGAGGAACCTCGGGCCGAACTGCCGAGCCCCTCCCGTCGGGGAGTTGTTCGGATTGGGTTGGCCTCGAGGGGACAGTGGTTCCCGATTGGGTACGTCTTCGGACGTGGTTGAGCGAAGCCATATATTTCTAGTCTGCATAGCTAGTAGAAGGTGTGCTAGATCACCAGGCGGCCCTACCGAGGTTAATCGGTAGCCTTCCCCTTTGGGGTTGGCGCGCGTAAGTGGCGTAACTACTTCCATCCCGTCTTGTGTCCATCGGACCAGATGGGGGCCTTGTTAGTCTCTAGGCCTTGCCCTATGGAAAGCCCCATGGAGGCACCGGGCGTCCTTCGGGAACAGCTCGGTAATTCCCTGGTCGTATGAGGGGGGAAGGGTCGGTCTTCACTCTATGTGGACTGCCCTGGCAGATACGCTCAATGAATTCGGTGGTCTCTTTCAGGGTAGAAGTGTCGGCGGGTGTCTCGGCGGTGCATGGCAGGATGATATGCTCTGAGGAAAACTACTTCCTCCTCTGGTAGGTCCCCGCTGCACTGCTGGGACCATTTCGGGGGAAGTCTCTATCCAAGTAAACTGTAGGGACCCTGCCCTCTTACTGTCGTGGCTCCTTGGGTCGGCCACTCTCTGTCTCTTTCGCCATGTCCTTCCTCCCGGGGGTTCCCCAACTTGGGGGCATAGGAACAATGGGCCCAGTATGGCGGCCTACGTACCGAATACCCTCCTTAATGAAATCCCAGTCCTAATCCGAAAGCCTTACTTCTCCAATTCCTTATTCCCAGAATTTTTATCTCCCTAGTCATACTATCCTCCCAGTTCGGTCTGCCTGCTTTTCTTGTCCTGTCTGGGGTTGTATTAAACTTTCTCTTGACTGTCCGATCGTCCGCACAGAGAACATGTCCGACCAATTGCAGTCTCTTGATTATAATAACTATCACAATATCTGGCTCATCAAACAATTTATACAATTCAAAATTGTATCTGTCTCTCCATTTATTCTATTCCTATTTAGGGCCAAATATGAGGCGCAATACCTTCCTTTCAAATACGCTAAGAGCCCTTTCATCCATTTTCGTCAATGGCCATGTTTCCGAGGCATACATTAGGACTGGAGTTAATAGAACTTTATACATTAAAATTTTAGTGTTTCGAGATATTAGTTTAGATATTCCACAGAGACTTTTATTAGTTATAAATAGGGTCCGGGAGTATGTTGGCCTGAAAGTTCTCTAAAATGAGCTATAAAAAGCCTTTAAAATACAAAAAACAGTAAAAGAATGACCTGACAAAAATTAACAATTTCTTTCATAATAATAAATTAATAACTTTCACAGACAAATAATGAATACATAGTTCGAATAGCCAAATTTTAAAATTAACTTCTTAGTAAATAATGCACTTATTGCTACTAAATAATAAATAAATTCAAAATTCACCAGGTCATTTTCAATATTATAAAGTATGAAAAAATGAGTTACTGTACCGATTAGCCAAAACATACCTTACGTAGCGTTGCAGTACGCCATCATGGTCATCTTCAAGTTGTCAAAAGTAAAGGAACGGCGGTTGTCAGCTAAAACTGTTTTATACTTTGAGAAACTGCTCTCCACTTCCACAGACGTTATAGGATGTTTGAAAAACACTTTGTCACTACTTGTTAAATCTTGTTCAAAACTATCAGTTCTGAAATTTTCTCCTGACAAGATATCGGCAATCGGACAAACTGTTTGGTATCCATTATTTTTGTCCAACCGTTTCTGTCTAATTTTCTCCCCATTTTAACCTTTTACATTTTGTATCCTCTCTTCCGCAGTCCTCACTAACTCAGTCGACTTATACAATGTCATGCCACTTTCTTCAAGGCGGGTTATGGTATCCGTCAAAAATGTAAAATTTTAATTAATGAAGGCTAATTTACCTTGGATTTGAGTATCAGAAAACATATCCTGCGCGCTCTCAATTGTCTTTTTTTTAATACATCAATCAGCCAGTATGCTTTACAGATGTTTGTTATTGAGACACTTAGTAACAGTACACATAACAATTGGGGTAGCCGTAAACGACTCCTCTACCTAAATATGGCAGGATCACTGTAATACAAATTGAGGACTTTAAGTTTGATAGTTAGCACTTGTCTGGGTCGTCTGTACAGTAGAGGTCACTCAGGAGAAGATCTTGTGACAGTCTGCGCTTGAGGCGAGTTGGTTGGCGAGTGCGAGCGCCGAGATTGTACGTAACAGCTACAGGATCCTCCTAGAGATGGTAAAACGAAGGTCGTGCCAGCCGGCGGATGTACTTGTGAACTGGTAGAAGACCAAACTCGTGATGAAGTTGTTTGTCTCTGACGAACCATTGAGCACTTGTAGCTATACGGAGCACCCTGTTTTGTAGTACCTGCAGTCGGCGGAGATTAGTGTTGCTGGTGCCACCCCAGACTGGAACTGCATAGGTAAAAATGGGACGGACTAGAGATTTGTAAAGAAGAAGAGAGGATTCATAACCAAGTGAGGTGCGCCTGTTGAGTACAGGGTATAGTTTTGAGAGCCATGCAGACGCAAGTGTAACAGACCGACAGATGTGGGCATTCCAAGTAAGTCGAGTGTACGGTAGCACCCCAAGATACTTCACAGGCGCACTGGTTGGTAACCATGAGAGCTGTTCCCCGAGCAGCTGTAGTGTAGGAGTATCCCTATAAGGACGTAAAGAGAAGATCTTAACCTCTTTCTTGTTAGTGTTGAGGGAAATGTGTCAGTTAGAGAACCAGTGAGCTAGTCGATCCAGGGCAGTTTGTAGTTCATGAACAGCATGACGAATATTGGAGTGTGAAAAAACGAGAGCAGTGTCATCAGCATATAAAGCTGGGCATATTGGAGCTATAGCAGGGAGATCATAAGTGTAGATATTAAAGAGGAGTGGTGCTAGTACTGAACCTTGAGGAACAGATGGGCCGTCGGGTGGATGTGAAACCAGCAATGCGCACCACAAAAGTTCTATCTGTGAGAAAACTTGCAATTATTTGTAGAAGATAATAAGGGAGACCAATGCGATGTACTTTAAGTAGTAGCCCAGTGTGCCACACCTTATCGAATGCATGGGCGATATCTAGGAATGCTGCTACAGTGTAGTGCCTGTTTTCGAAACCTTGTACGATAGACTGCGTGATTCTAAGCAATTGATGAATGATAGCATGCTTCGGGTGAAATCCAAACTCTCAATTGCTTTAGAACCTACCCTATCTAAGCTATTCCCCACATCTTTCACTATTTGAAAATTGTCAGAAGCAGTTAACCATGTCCTCAAGCGTGTTAAAATTGGTGCCGGGGCAAAGCTATGTTAGGCGTTTTGTCTTTGAAATACATAATTCTGGTTGGCGCTTTCGAAAATATTTTCTTTACTGTGGAAATTAGTGTATCTAGTTATGGAAATGTTAATCTAAACTCTTCCGCAATTTGATGAAAAGCATGGGCCAAACACGTAACATGCGCCATCTTACTGTAAAATAATTGGATGAATTTTGCCGACTTTACCATGTAAGGCGCCACGTCTGTTTGGAAGAGGAGCACGTTGCCATGCTGTATTCCACTAGACCACAATAAACACATGGATTTATTGAACAGTTTGCATATCTGACAGTGGTTAACAGCTTCCATAAACTCTAAAGTTAGAAGAAACATTTGTCCGGCACTAGTAGTTTCTAGCGTACCATTGGCCACATAACGCCCCTCTGAATCGGTTGTCTCATCAATTCATACATAATGTTTTCCCCTTTCACACATTCACGTATTCGGTTTAACGTGTCTTCATAACATTCTTTTAGGTAGCTTTTACGCAAAGTTGATTCATTTGGAATTAAATGACCAGCTTGACGTTCAAGAAAATCTCTTAATTTGGAATTAAAGTTTCGATGTCTAGTAATATGTATAGAGGTATTTAAGTAAGCCACGACTCGCCAAGGGTCAGTCGTAACACAGTGTAATCAGAACTGAATTGTGTGTGCTGTATTCTGAAAGTGAACTCTTTTGTTTGTTGATAGCTACCTTGGAAGATTGTAACTGTGAATGTGAGGTAACTCTGCTGCTGTAAGGGTTGACCAAAGTGTATTTCTTCGGAAATAAAGAACATTTTGAAATTTTACAAACTGAACTTTTAATTCTAGGAACCCATAAAGTCACACTATATTGTTACATTGCGGGTTCGTAGAATTAAAAGGCCGAGTTGCATAAATTAAAAATCTCCTTTATTTTCGTAGAGATACACTGTTCAATTCTCACCTAACATCACATCACATATACACAGTCTTCCAATGTCGATGACAATAACAACAGTGACAGCAGATTAGCTCTCATGACAATAACACTTCCAGCTGTCTCTCATTTAACAACACTGTTTTACAACTAACTGACTTTGCGAGCCGTCACGTCCTTAAATACCTAATTCGTAACTCTAGATTGTTCTACAATAAGCCAGAACCCGAACAATCTCTATCAGTCCAGAAATTTCCGAAAGAATAAAGAAATCAAATATTCTATCACATTCTAGAAGCGTAACTTAATCTATGCCGGCGAGTCCTTTACCTCAGTTATCTCTACTTGCCGGCGCTTGTTTACAATAGCCGCGCTATTATTAATTGCTTAGCAAGGCTCATTATTACCATGAAACTTAATCCGCCGACCGTTTTCTTATTTGTGCCGAAACTTTTATGCCTGTTGCCGTGACAATATCTATGATTCAGATTTTTTCGAGACAAATGAAACCCATTCCTTAATGTTCTGGGAATGTGCCCAAAAGTTCTCTTCATTTAGAATGACTTTTATTTAACTGGTAAACCGTAAGAGTTCGACCTAATCTTACCATACAAAAAAGTAGGTCTCGTTAAAATTCACAATTGATGTCATATAATTTTTTGTGGAGTTAATTTCCAAGATATCCCATATTAGTTTGAATTTTAGTATATTTTTCTCACATTTTTATTCTTTGTCATTCAAAGAAAACAGAATTTAAAAGTTATAGGATAGCAAACGTCTCTTAAAACATTTGACTGTCGGTAAAGAATGCTCAATTTCCACATTTCCTTCAGCACCGACAAGAAAATCTGTAATAAAGCAATGATGTTCCAGGGCAGACCTTTGCTATAAAATATATATATTATTATTGATGTTAAAAGTTTTAGGCCCGGTTGCATAAAGATCGCTAACTGCAGTTCATTTATAATCGAAGATCAAAATAGAACGAAGTTTGCCAACCCGCGTGGGTCGTAAAATGCTGATCTTAGATCAGATGAACGCCGTTCAATACTGATCTGAGATCACAAATATATAACTAGGCAACATCGCAAAACATGTTGCAACTTTCGTGTTGTATTAAAAGCATTCGAGAATTATCGGAATTATTCGACGCTGTTTAATTCAAGAGCACAGAGTAGCCAATCTAGACATAACAAAAACTAAATAAATCTTTCGCTTTATGGTTATTTGTTCTAAAAATAATGTTATTTTAAACAAACAGTATAAGAATTTACTCCATGTTGAAACAGTATTTATCAAAAGTTAATTATTTGGCTTACTTTACTCCAGTATATGCCCAATGTACATCTTTTTCATGTTCGTCTGTTTACAATACTGTGAGTTGGAAAACAAACAAAAAATGGAAGTTCAAACAAAACAGAAGATGCGTTCAGATAACGTTACCTCGCATAACCCTTCTTATTTCACCCTTTTCCATAGACATCCTGATGAAATGAGATCTTAAAGCGGCGATCTCCCTTGTAAATTTGTGTATTGTTCTAAATACAGTCCCTTTATTTATATTGAATATATTTCTAATCACCATCTGGAAGATTTCAGTTGCATATAACCGTAATGCGAGAAGGATCATAAATATTGGATTGAGTGCATAATTCCTCAGGTTTTGTGTTCCTAACTGTGCATGTAGCCTTTGCTCTACTTCTTCAACTATATGCTTTGATAGTCGAAACCTCATTTTCAACTTTCTGTCATTTAGTTCTGAGATGGGATTTCCTCAATGTTGGAAAACACGAGCAGACTTTTCAAATTTAAAATTCTAATCATCAGAGATATCAGAATAATCTGAATTCTGTAAATAATAAAAATGAATAGGTTATGAACACAAACAATGCATCTTTAACATACATTGGTGAAATAAAGAGGATAACTATTTATACAAGTAACTACAAAAATGCTTTATTTACTATTTATTTAAAGCTGCACTACTCATTTCTTCTCAGAAACTATTGTGTAAATTCTGCACTTCTGCTGATATCAGTTCAATTAATTTAACTTGAGAAAATTCACCAGTTAGGTTTGATTTTAGATGAAGAGGCCATGAACTGAGGTCAATGTTTATACAACCTAATTCTAACTTCAGCTTGACAGAAGGTCATTTTCATATGCTTGAACTTAAATTATCTTTTGTGCAACCGGGTCTAAGAGTTGCATATGAGCTGCATAATTGTAACTCTGACATAAAGAAAAGAGTTTGTTTTGTTTTGTTTCTATGGTGTATTTGAATGTTTCAAGTGTGAAAAAAGGTTAAAGACATTCTTAAAGCGGACCATTCTTGATATGCAAGCGCCAGGCACAGAATTCACTGCACCAACTGATACAGAGAAACTTGACTGCGAGTTAGATGTGTATTGCAAATCAATAAATATTTAGTTTGTTACCATTGCTCTCACTTACCAGGTTGTTATCTATACTGACTGGTTTCCCGGAATTTCGTCCCGTAGGAGTTACTTTACATGGCACTATTTCCAAAACAAAAAGTTCATTGTAGACCAAACCTGATCTTCGAGCAAATTCTCCTCACCCGAATTCCTCTTTATATGAACATTTTAATTATTATTTTAATTTTTGCTTCAGCTATAAAATGCAGCGAGTGGATAAATCCTTTCTACACGACAAATGTAGAACCGGTTTAAAGCATTTGCTTATTTATTGCACTGATAAGACGCTATTCATAAACATAACCAAAGTTTTTAAACTTTACTATCGCAGTAGTTTAACATATACACGGTGTTCATTTTTATCTGTGATTTTACCGCGCAAAATTTGACGTCATCAGTAGCATCGCTAATGGAGCGAGTTTATATACGATTCCCCTAGCGGCTTCCGATCGCATTTGATGTATTTACAGCAACTTTGAGGCCTCCATCTACCGGCAGGTTAATATATTGTGACTTTGTGGGTTCGTGAAATAACAAGACGAGGTTACAAACGCAAAAACTACACTTTATTGTCCTATCAATACACCGTTTACCATTACAAATTGCTAGATCACCTCAAAAACTGTTTATTTTTCAAACACTACTCTCAACTATCTGTCGCTTCCGGTAACGATCGGCCCCGAAGTTTCCCGAATCTCCACCGGCCATCATTTTATTCGTCGGCTTCGCGAGTCTACTGCCAGGGTAACAATACTATTTGAGAGATGGGTCTGCCCGCATAATATAAAGGTGCGTAATTTCACCTGGTGCATAGATACGACAGCTGTTTTTTTTTTTTAAAAACTATATACTGCAATGCACTGCAAAGCTAATTATGCATGCATAAAATTATACCATGAGGAATATACGAAATGATACTAAGTCAATGAACACTTATTTAACAATGAACATTTGTTTTCCTGTATTAGAAAACATATATTCTTATTGTAAACCTGTCACATAAAATAGAAATATTTCAATTTGATCTCAATTCTTTTCTATCACCCACAGCTTTTTCGCAATGTAACTTCATTACAAACCAGAAAATTAGCAAAACATGTTCTAGGAATGAAAAATAAATTAATGTTACGATATGAACAAAGCTTTTATCCAGGTCTAAACAAGAAAATATCTCTAGTACATAGTCTTATGTGTCCATTTTCTTATATTTTCCTTCACACTTCCCCTTAAACATTGTCTGTATTGCGAGAAGGTATGCTTTAGGTCTTTCTGTCATAACATTATTTATTGCTTCTAGATTGGGACCAGTCACTTTATAGCGTCCAGTGTGTCTCTGTCTGCGAGTAACTGACCCTGTATGATGGAAATGTTTGATGCACCTATTGGTTTTAAAAGACATAAAGATACCAACATTAGTAGACATTTTAATTAAGTGTGAGAATGACAAAGAACTTATATCGTATATCGATAAAAAGTAAGACGTTTATGTTACAAACAAAAGTATGTCAATTTGACGGTACCTGGACACTTTTGAGAACATTACGCTCCGAAGTACTTGTCTGAATGCTGGAGAGCGTTGCATAAACTCCTCTATGCAGCGGTTTAAACTATATTTGTATGTCGCACCAAGTTTAATGCCAGTACCAAAGACGTGGTGGTCTGTGATCATATCCAAGGGAAAACTGGTTGTATTAGTTACCAGGGCAACCACACTGAGAGCGCTGTAATTAGCTTACTGTTCCGCAAAACTTACAGCTTCTTCTCCGTAGAGGGCATTATGATTTCAAGTTACACCACAGATTAATACAGATAGACTCACCAGTCACCTATGACGTCATTCTTGCTGAACCAAAGGGAGGGAAATAACGAATAAAATGAACACCGTGTTCTTTTTATATCTACAACAAAATATACAAATGTGTAATGAAAGTGTATCTTGATTTGCAAGAAGTTCATAGAAGAGTAAATTTTTGTAAAAATAATTGTAAGAAAAATGGGAGAAGAAATTAATGTGAGAACCCTTTTTTTATTTTCTAATCAAATCATAACGGTATACCCACCTCGATTCTCTGTTTCATTTGACAATCTTAATCCCAAAACATTCATTTTGGAAAGCAATGAAGATCATATGTGTGCATCTTTGACTGTGTTTGAAGAGAATAACTAAAAAGGAAACACCTTTAAATACTAAACTCCTTATTTGAATTCCAATTAGCTTCAACATTTATTGCATATTTTTTTCTGAAATTGGAAATCATTAAGTCGTTATTGTATTTCTTATGGACACGCAAAAAGCATGAAATATTAAAGGCAATGTATACCTCTATGCTCTTTAAACATTTATTGATTTATTCTATTGCATCCTGCAACGAAATGCGTACAGTAAAGTGCAAGTTTATCCAGTTCAACTACGAGAGCTGTTCAATAAAGAAAGATCATAAATTTTTTACGGTCATAATTTTTGGCACTAAAATTCAATGTGAAACAAACACGCCGTAGTAGTTTCATTGTTTGTACTCCTGGTTCCCATCTGTGAGAACCAGGCAAGTTCAGACATGTTCAGTATCGCCTACCGCTGCATAGGAGGTAACACGCGAGGAACAATATGCGGCTTTGAAATTCTGCTTTCGTCTCAACAAATCTTCAGTTGCGGCATATACAATGTTACAGGAGGCCTATGGAGATTCTGTTCTTCCCTACAGCACAGCTCGAAGGTGGTTTAAAATGTTTCAAGAGGGGAGATAATCAATTACAAAGGAAGGTGGACCCGGTGCTCCAGTTACTGCTCTTATGGAAGAAAACATCAACACTGCTGCTGCCATTTTGAGAGAGGATCGACGAATTACATTAAGATCACTTTCTGAAATACTGAACATTTCATTAGATGCCACCCACACGTTGGTGACAGAAACATTACACATGAGACGTGTTTGTGCACGATGGGTTTCAAGACTGTTGATTCCCGAACAAAAGGACATTCGCATGTAGGTCTGCATGCACTTAAAGTTGATGTTAGAGGAAGATACGGAGATTCTTCCAAACGTAATCACTGCTGATGAAACTTGGCTACATCATTTTGATCCTGAGAGCAAACTGCAAAGCTCAGTGTGGAAATCTCCTTCATCACCAACCGCCAAAAAAGCAAAAGTGATTGCTTCTGCTGGGAAAGTTATGGTCATCTCATTCTTTGATATTCATGGAATGGTTTATCAGCATGTTGTACCTGCACACACATCAGTAACTGGACAATACTACAGGGATGTCTTGAAAACATTGCAAGTCCATATCAGGCGCAAAATATCACATTTCCGTGAAGCAGGCTGGATGCTGCAGCACGATAATGCGCGGCCGCATATTGCCAATGTTGCTGAATATCTTGCAGAAATCAACGTGAAGTGCATCCCTCACCCTCCCTATAGACCAGATTTAGCCCCATGTGACGCTTTTCTATTCCCTTGAAGAAACGCCTTCGTGGGCGGCATTATCCATCATCAGAAGCAGTGGTGAAGGCTGCGGAGACGATTTTGAAGGATCTCTCAAAAATGGTTTCCAGCATGTTTTGAAGACTGGCAGAAACGCTGGGACAAGTGCTCCGCATATAGGGGAGACTATTTTGAGAAGGGCCATCAAAATTATGAGGATGAGTAAAGGTACGTTGTGATCCTTCTTTATTGAACAGCCCTTGTACTTCTAGGTCTTCGTGCATACATAATACCAGAACATCAGGTAACAGCTGCAGAACTTACATATGGCGAAGCAATTATATTACCGGCAGATTTCTTTAACGAAATTGAAATTCCACCTGATATGCAAACCTTCATATATAAACTTCGCGGAGGAGGAATATTAGACCTGTTCAATCAGAACATCACTGTTCATGCAAGCCTTTTCAGTTCAAGGAATTAACATCAGGTACTCATGTTTTCGTGAGGCACGATGCTATAAGTAAACCAATATATGATGGACCTTTTCTGGTGATGCAACGTTTTGAGACGCATTTCAAAATCAGCACTCCACGAGGGCCAACGGTATCATGGTTAGATTAAACCCTGCATTTTTGTTATGTTCCACTGATTCAACACCTGCTATGAATGTCTCCACTGATACAACACCTAATGAGACCTCTCAAGAGGGAGCTACTCCTAAATATGACAGCCCGATCCTGCAAACTAAAGGCCCTAGCGTTTTCAAGAGGCTGTTGTTTTAAGGGAGGAAGTAGTCTGTAGCTGACAAGCCTCCGAAGACTGGAGGTTCGCTATCCTGAAATTTTCTTTTATATTTCTCTATGTTCTTTCTTTTGTATTGATACCGGTTATGTTTTGTTTCTGTATAAATAAGTTCAAATAAAGCAGCTTTCTTTTGTGTAATTTACGTCCGTTTACTTTTTTAAGTCAAATGGGACGATGAATGGAATTGGTGAAACGATGCTCAAATGGGCCAAGCTTAGAGTCTTCTAGGATAAGGGAAAACCCCGGGAAAACCTTATCCAGGTAGCTCATCCTGACCGAGATAGGAACTTGGGACCTCTTGAACGTCAGGCAGACATGCTACCATCTATGCTATCGAGGCGTGCAAAAGCAGATTTGATAATTACACAAATCTTTATTTGAACACATCAAGATCAACCCAAATAACTAATGCTGTAGATAGATCAAAAATTTTAATGGACTAATCATGTTACTTTAATCGATCAATATATCGATTAATCGAGATACTGTGTTCGAAAATTAGGTGTAAGGATTATATAAAGTACTTTAATACTCTGTATATTTAATTATTTATGAAACTTTTAAATATTTAAATTCAAAATTTGTGTTTGCATCAAGTGCACATGCTTTATATATGTACGGAATTAGATCTGCAATATTTTTCTAAGTAATTATTTAGTAACGTATTATATCAGTATCTACTAAGATTGGGGAGACTAATAATTTACACGAAGACTCACCTAGTCACTTTACAAAATACTTTTTTTTTCTGTCAGACACTGTACAGATTAATTTAACTTAAAGACAAAATGTATACCCAGTTTTCCTCGCAAATTTCCGTATGCTATAACTTTAATTTTACTCAACACAAAACGTTTTTTCTTATTCTAACTTTTTTAACACAAAACTTTCACTCACTGTCACGAACTCAGAAACGTTACTGGCTTACTGAAGTTTACAGCAAAGTTACACCAGCACCAGACCTGAGAAGAGAGATCAGCTATTATTTCCATAGCTGCGTAATCGAAGTGTTCGGTTCAAGGTTGTACAGCTCAGTTTATGCTAGCAAGCGATAAATAATCAGTTGTATACGATATGTTGTCATACACAAGCTGTAAGGAAAGAAACCTCTCTGTCAGCATCTGTATGTAGTTATGTACCTCTTAGAATATTTCACAACAGAAGTGTTATTTAGACTCTCTTGGGGTTCAGAGTGATTTCTTTTAGCTATCAGGAGTTATATTACCTCCAAGTTCAAAGAACATTACGTGTCTAGTGAAAGCTTGATGCGTTAGAAAGGCTGTTTACGTTGGAAGCAATACATCAAAACAAAGAGGGCCAAATTTGGCTAAAAGAGTTTTGATTAATATTTATTGTAATCGATTAAATTTAATCGACTCGATTATTGCATTAACATTTTTAATCTTTAATCTTAAATAAAAAATAATCGATTAATCGTTTCGGTTAATCGATTATATCACGCAGCACTACAAATAACCATAAATATAATGTAATGACACTAAATTCCCTTCTGTTTGCATGGCCAAGATATTTTTAAGAAAATAAGAAGAGTATAGTTATTCATAAATTCAAATGTCAAGGAATGTCGGTATATTCCGCGAACTAAAAAAAAAATCCTAAGATTTTTCTGTCGTAACATTTTTGCCAGTTATACTAAACTTATCTGAAATGAAGAGGACTTCTGAGGACACTCCCAGAAAATTCATGACATGCAATTCATTTGTTATGAAGATAATTTTAACATATAGCATTTTAATTATAACCATTAAGTCATTTTGGACAAAATCAAACATCTTCAAAAATGTTCCACGTTTGAAGTGCTATTTTCATGAAAATCTTCGAGTTGCATCCTTGGAAGATTATGAATATAAAACTTTTGGTATTTAACCTACTTTTTCAGTACGTTCACACGCACGCACAAACACGCACACACACTAGTCCAGACGTTTTTTCTAAAATTCTTTTAATGGATTCAGGGAGGTTAATACCTTATATTTAAGATAAAGTTATATCATCGAATTATTTAGTGGAGTACAAAACCTTCGACGTAGTAAAGAAGGCAAAAGTGAACTAAAGTGGAAAAACTAATTTTAAAGCAGAAGTCATGAACCTAATAATCACTATTACACCATAAAAACGCCAGTCCGACCCTGGAAGTATCTACCCATTTTTCCTCTCGCACATTTTCCCACCCCGTTCAACCCCTCGAGTACAACATTACACGTCGAGGTGACGGATATTTCGATATCTCCTCGGGGCAACTTTGCACTCATTATACATATTCACCCTTGTGTATACCAAAGATAGGAACGAGAGGAGAGGGGGAGGGCAGGGAGGAAAAGAAAGAAAGAGAGAGATAGAAAGAAAGAAAGAAATCAACCCCCATGAATTTCTCAACTTTGTTCCCTTGTCTATTCTTTCCTCCCATACCACAAGGCAACCACCAGCCTATTCAAAAGTTTTAAAACCCGGGTAGCCGCACAATCGCCCCCTGATGGTTACACCCTCATCTTTCTAGTCAATAGAGCCACAAGGCAGCATCGCGTTCAATCGGAAACTCCAACTATTATTCAAATTAGTACCTACAGAAGTCTGCTTTAGGACGTGACTGACGTTTCTTGGAGACATATAAACACTCTCCTTTAGGAGGAAACTCTCTAATTATGTCTTTAGCAAGGCTACAATCAAATTACTTCTTGAAACATTGCTTTAAAACATCATTTATTCTCTTTGTCATATTAAAAGAAGCTTATTGTTGTGACTTTTTTCATTCAATTCTTAATTCCATTTTCTATATTACTCCATCTACAAATCTGTTCTATACAGGTTGTTTCAAAACGACATCCAAAGAATATAGCCGTTTAGCTCTTTTTTTTTTAATTTTGTCAGTGATGATAAGCTGTAAAAAGCAATGTATGAATTGAATAAAATCAGCAAAATATATAATATGAAAATTTCAAATAAAAAAAAACAAGGTAAATGGCATTCCACGGCAAATACCCGGTAAGGACAAAAATTGGAATTGAGAATAATATTACTGAACAAGTATCACATTTTAAGTATCTTGGATGCGACCTAAGTTATGAAATGGATCAAGATATAAATCAGAAAATAAGTAAGTTTCAAGCAGTAACTGGAACAATTAAGAGAACACTAAAAGGTAAAACAAGAAGAGAAACTCAATTAAAATTTTATTCTGTCATGGCACTCCCTGTCTTGCTATATGGAAGCGAGACATGGACATTAAGAAACAAAGATTTTAGTAAAATACAAGCAGCAGAAATGCGTTTCCTAAGATCTGTTAAGGGATGTACAAGGTAAGATCAACTTAGAAATGAAGACATAAGAAATGAATTAAACATCCATTCTGTTTTATTAAGATTAATGGAATATAGAGAAAATTGGCTCGAACATTTAGGAAGAATGACTCCAGAGAGAATCCCTAAACAAATAATGGAATATAAACCGAAAGGACGAAGATCAATAGGACGACCTAGGAAACGATGGAACGATGTGAGACCAGATCAGGCTAATCCTTAGAGGTAGAAGAAGAAGAAGAAGAAGATAAGAAGAAGAAGAAGAAGAAGAAGAAGAAGAAGAAGAAGAAGAAGAAGAAGAAGAAGAAGAAGAAGAAGAAGAAGAAGAAGAAGAAGAAGAAGAAGAAGAAGAAGAAGAAGAAGAAGAAGAAGAAGAAGAAGAAGAAGAAGAAGAAGAAGAAGAAGAAGAAGAAGAAGAAGAAGAAGAGAAGAAGAAGAAGAAGAAGAAGAAGAAGAAGAAGAAGAAGAAGAAGAAGAAGAAGAAGAAGAAGAAGAAGAAGAAGAAGAAGAAGAAGAAGAAGAAGAAGAAGAAGAAGAAGAAGAAGAAGAAGAAGAAGAAGAAGAAGAAGAAGAGAAGAAGAAGAAGAAGAAGAAGAAGAAGAAGAAGAAGAAGAAGAAGAAGAAGAAGAAGAAGAAGAAGAAGAAGAAGAAGAAGAAGAAGAAGAAGAAGAAGAAGAAGGAAGAAGAAGAAGAAGAAGAAGAAGAAGAAGAAGAAGAAGAAGAAGAAGAAGAAGAAGAAGAAGAAGAAGAAGAAGAAGAAGAAGAAGAAGAAGAAGAAGAAGAAGAAGAAGAAGAAGAAGAAGAAGAAGAAGAAGAAGAAGAAGAAGAAGAAGAAGAAGAAGAAGAAGAAGAAGAAGAAGAAGAAGAAGAAGAAGAAGAAGAAGAAGAAGAAGAAGAAGAAGAAGAAGAAGAAGAAGAAGAAGAAGAAGAAGAAGAAGAAGAAGAAGAAGAAGAAGAAGAAGAAGAAGAAGAAGAAGAGAAGAAGAAGAAGAAGAAGAAGAAGAAGAAGAAGAAGAAGAAGAAGAAGAAGAAGAAGAAGTTCATAATTTAACTAGTCAGAATTTTGGGGTCGCAACTTCGAAGTTCTGTTAGGTATAATTTTATGCAGTATTAAATATTACATTATTTTCTGACTAGGCAGCGCAGGAACCACTGATGTACGAACCTCAAAAGTTGTTATTGGGACGCACCGACCAAAAACAAAAACATTACTCCTTGCTCTTTATCAGTGACGCTAGCCTACCTTTCAGGTAATGGGTAGTTACTTGTGAAAAAGTCGACTAATAACTCGGACAGTTGCAAGGTTGCTCTTCAGTGAAAACTACACATTCCGTCCTAAGAGGGAGGATTTTGCGCGTACTTAGATAGCAAATCCGAGCAATATGGAGCGCTATACGAACGCCGAAATGACGGATATGGTTTTGATGTAAGGAAGATCTGAAGGGAATTCAACGAATGCACGATTAATTTTGTTTCATTAAAAATATGAATTGTAAAAATAGTCACATCAATGATAATATTCATTTGTTTAACTTCAGAACATTTTGTTATAATTTTAATTCTACAATACTTTTAACCACTTACTCTAAATATCAACAGCTTCCTTTTCAGTTACAAATGCTTCATTCAGTACTTATTATCAAACACCTGAAATAAAATGCTCGTCTCCTTGAATAAGGCATTTAGTTTTGGTTAATTTATCTACAATTCTTTGATGTTGCTTTCTATTATGTTTATCGTCTAATGCTTTTATCCTCAACCTCACTAACATTAACTTCCCTCTAAAAGATGTAAGTTGCATATGTCCACCAACTTATTTGCCGTCATAGACTACTATAACAGAATTTTGGAAGACGTTAAACACTCATAAGCAGTAATTAAGCAATAGCTCCTTTATTGCGGTTTCATAACCCAAAGAAATTCTTAATAGTAGCAAGCTACTGCGGATAATGCCCGTATATTTACAAACAGTTATAGCACGCGGCACGGCGTGTGACCTACACCTGCGAACTCCGACAGCGTGAGGCACAGTCGTTGTTCCGCTCACTGCCTAATCCACACTCATTCTGGAGCATTTTTATGCCGCTGTATTGGCGGTAAAAACAATCAATATGTGTCACATAGTGTCGTTTTGAAACACCCTGTATAGCTTAGTCTCCTAACTTTTAAGGCTGTTAAAATCAATTTTTACAGTGTTTTATTAGATTAATATCTTCTACAATATATTCTGCTTTTATTTGAATAACCTTATTTTCGGGAGGTATGCAATTTAAATGTTTATATACACAGTAATTTATATTAAATCTTAACTTCCAAATTATTTGATGTTTAATTTCTCTGTCACGTACAAGGGTCGGGCATTAATTAATAAGTCCTGTATCGCACATAGAAATTGCGCCGCTGGACCAGTTTGACGAACAGCATCATATAGTTTTACTCTAGAATAGCTTGTATCCATAGTTACAGGTTAATAGATTGTTTACTTTTTGAATGACAGCATTTTAAACAAGACAAGATTAGAGATTTCACGAAAATGGAGGATTTGGGTAAAACGAATAGTGATTAAATACTTCAATTTGAAATACTTAACGCATAAAGAAATCAAGGAGGAAATAGACAGTGCATTGAAACACTGTGTCCCCTTCATATACAAGAATTAAAAGGTGGGTTGTAGAGTTTAAAATGGGACGTACCAGTACTAGCGATGAACCTTGCTCTGGACGTCCTCTGGAAGTCATAACTACAGAGATCGTTGAAAAAATTCATCGTTTAATACTGGAAGATCGCAGATTGAAGTTGTTTGAGATATCAAAGGCTGTAAACATAACAAAAGTAGGTGCAGGTAATATTTTAGTTAATGTTTTGGGTTTCACAGGGTCTGTGCAAGATAGGTGCCGCGTTTGTAGCCACCTAATCAAAAGTTATTAAGAATTTGGGGTTCTACCGTAAAAATCTTAGTGAACTTTTGAGACGGCTTATTACCATGGATAAAACTTGGATACCTCACTACACTCCAGAAAGTAAATCACAGACAAAACAGTGGATGGTGCCATTTGAACCAACTTCAGAACATGCAAAAGTGAATTTTGTCAGCTAAAAAGGATATGACGAGTGTTTTTTGGGTGCACAGGGAATTATTTTTATTGAACACTTGGTAAAGGGTAAAAGCATCACTGGTGACTACTACGTAAGCTTGCTGCAAGGTTTGAGTGATGAGGTGAAAAGAATAAGTCCTAATTTGGCAAAGAGAAGGATCTGGTTCTTCACGACAATGCTCCGGACCATCGTTCTGTCATTGCAATGGGAAAAATGTGCGAAATAAAATTCGATTTGCTTGACCATCTAGTACCCAGTGACCACCCACCTTTCCCGAACCTCAAAACATTTCTTGGAGGGCGAAGATTTCACAGCACCGAGGTGGTTATTGATCGGTAAACAGATATATTGAGGACCAGATAAATTGCACTACAGAGATAATTTAATTAAATTAGAATACCAATATGACAAATATAGCAATTCTGGAATTATGTTGAGAAATAAAAAAACAAATTTTATAACTGTTTATTTTTTTTTTTATTTTGAGGACTGGGACCAACCAGCCGACCCTCGTATGTAATAGGTAATAATTGGTAACTCTTTATGAGAAAGACAAAGTCAGACTGCATCTCATCAGTATGCTCTCATTTAGAGCATACAGTTTGTGTAAAATTACATCTCTTGTGAGTTTAACATTGGTAGATATTCTTTTCTTAAATTTGCCTGTACTTATATGTTCTTTTGTTTTTCTTTTTAAAGAAAGTCGTCATTTTTAAGTCGTAGCTATGCAAATACAAAAGAATTAGAAAGCCATCTCTTAATATTTATATATTCCTCTTGCATCTACAAGAAGCATTATAAAAAATAAATTCTGCAAATGTTTATCTCGATGAATATGAAATAGATAAGCGCTTGTAAGAATAGTGTGTACCAGAGTAGAGAAAGTCATGTGATAGCAACACATTAACATTTTGCATTTAAAATATTCAAACACTTATCTAGGATACAAATTGTAAACAATTTAGTTATATTTTCATCACGTAGTAAGCTAACAAACTGACTTGTTTTACTTTATACACCCCACAATAGTTGTGGAATTAAACATTTTATGTCACATGGGGCTAAATCCGGACTATAGGGAGGGTGAGGGATGCACTTCACGTTGATTTTTGCAACATATTCAGCAACAACATTGGCAATATGTGGCCGCGCATTATCGTGCTGCAGCATCCAGCCTGCTTCACGAAAATGTGATATTTTGCGCCTGGGACTTGCAATGTTTTCAGGACATCCCTTTAGTAATGTTCAGTTACTGATGTGTTCGCATTTACAACATGCTGATAAACCATTCCATGAATATCAAAGAATGAGATGACCATAACTTTCTCAGTAGAAGCAACTACTTTTAATTTTTGGGGTCTTGGTGATGAAGGAGATTTCCACACTGAGCTTTGCTGTTTGCTCTCAGGATCAAACTGATGGAGCCAAGTTTCATCAGCAGTGATTACGTTTGAAAGAAACTCCGGATCTTCCTCTAACATCAACTTTAACTGCATGCAGACCTGCATGCGAATGTCCTTTTGTTCGGGAATCAACAGTCTTGGAACCCATCGCGCACAAACGCGTCGCATGTCTAATGTTTCTGTCACCAACGTGTGGGTGGCACCCAATGAAATATTCAGTATTTCAGAAAGTGCTCTTGAGGTAATTCGTGGATCCTCTCTCACAATGGTAGCATCAGTGTTGATGTTTTCTTCCGTAATAGCCCTAACTGGAGCACCGGATCCACCTTCCTTTGAAATTGATTGTCTTCCCTCTTTAAACGTTTTAAACCACCTTCGATCTGTGCTGTAGGGAAGAATAGACTCTCTATAGGCCTCCTGTAACATTGTATAGGCCTCAACTGAAGATTTATTGAGACGAATGCAGAATTACAAAGCCGCATATTGTTCCTCGCGTGTTAGCTCCATTGCAGTGGTGGGCGATACTGAACATGTCTGAACTTGTCTGGTTCTTACATGTGGGAAACAGGAGTACCAACAATGAAACTACTACGGCTTGTTTGTTTCACATTAAGCTAACAGAATATAATAAGTTTGAATTTTAGTGCGAAAAATTATGGTCCGCCTCGTTAGCGTGGTGGTAGAGTGTCGGCCTCACGTTCAAGAGGTTTCGAGTTCGAATCTAGTTCAAAGTGAGTTACCTGGATAGTTTTTCCGGGGTTTTCGCTTATCCTGAAAGACGAATGTCGGGTACCTCTAAGCTCTAAGGACCCTGGGCTCATTTCAGCAGCATTTCACCCATTTCATTCATCGTCCGATATGACTTGACGTTGGAGGACGTAAAATTACAAAGAAAAAATTATGACCGTAAAAAGAATTATGATCATTCTTTATTGAACAGCCCTCGTAGAAGAAGAAGATGATTAAGATGTTTCATCGTATAAATATCGAGTCCGCCTCGGTAGCATGGTGGTAGCATGACTGACTCACGTTCAGGAGGTCCCGAGTTCGAATCTTGGCCAGGGTGAGTTACCTGGATAAGGTTTTTCCGGGGATTTCCCTTATCCTTCAAGATGAATGTCGGGTAACACTAAGCTCCGTGGACACTGGACTCATTTGTGCATCATTTCACCCAATTCACTTATCGTCCGATATGACAACGTTGCAGGACGTAAATTACAACTAAAATGGTATAAATAGCAACTTTTTCAATGTCAAGCATAGTATGGGATGAAGGACATTTCTTGAAAATCTTTACATCGCCCTAATGGAACGTGGAAGATGCAAAACTTAAATAGAAACTTCAGTATTTGGTAGTTATGATGTTCATATGCACCAACACATTCTTCAACGACGATATATTTTTTTCAGGGAGCACAACACATGCATTTTTGGTGAAAGCTGAGTGCAATGTAAGCTCTAGTAGAGAAACTAAGGACATTTAATAAATGCAACTGAAGTTACGAGCTAAGCCTACATTTACATCTCGTATTTTATAAAGTGCTGCTTTCTAAACCATTCAACGACTGTGTATTGTATTGATGGCGGCGAATTTCAAAGTGAACAAATTTGGACTATTCTTGGTAGGTTTCCACAAAGAACTGCGGGGGTTTGGGTTGGGGGCTAGTTAGAAACCTCATTACTTATCGCTCTGCCGCAGCCAATACCTTTTTAATCACTCATATCCTTCTGTGTTCCCACAAACAATACGGAACAGAGATGGGGGTGAAGCAAAAGGGAAGTTAAAGTAGAACTGCTCAACAATGGCATTCTTTCTCTGGCTCCATGGATTAGGCCGAGCCAGTACTAATATCTCTGGGGCTTCCTGGGTCTCATTTAGGCAAGTCTTCCTTAAATGGTTATTCCCTCCCTGTTCTCAAATCTAACTTTTTATACTGCAACTATCCAAACCACCAGGACCCGTAGAAAGAAAAGTATTGTATTTCACATTAACATTCA
This sequence comes from Mantis religiosa, assembly GCA_030765055.1. Lineage (NCBI taxonomy): Eukaryota > Metazoa > Arthropoda > Insecta > Mantodea > Mantidae > Mantis > Mantis religiosa. The sequence continues at coordinate 189,021,946 of CM060949.1, read as the reverse complement.
ATATGCAAATTTCAGTGGAAATAAGTTTTAAGGTCACTGAGTCGCGAAAAACCTTTTCTGAAAAAGGTCATATTTATTTAAACATTAAGTTCCATCGGATGATGAATCAAATTGTTAAAATGATGTTAAATGAAATGATGTTCAAATGAATCCGCGGTCCATAGAACTTAGAGTTACCAGACATTCGCCTTTCAGGATAAGGGAAAACCTCCAACGTTAAGTCATATCGGATGATGAATGAAACGTGTTCAAAACAGTACAGGGTACAAAGAGCTTAGAGTCAGTTGACTTTCATATTTCAGGACAAGGAAAGACCTCCAAAGTTGTCATGTCGTACGTTGAATCAAATGATGTTCAAATGAGCCCAGAGTACAAAGAACTTAGTCACTTGACGTTTATTCTTCAGAACAAGGGAAGACCTCCACAATGATCGTATTTTAAGTTGAATGAAATGATGTTCATAAAACTACAGGGTACATAGAGCTTAGAGTTAGCAGATATTCATCTTTCATGATAAAGGAAAACTTCCAACGTTAAGTCATATAGGACGATGAATCAAATGTGTTCAAATAAGTACAGGGTACATAGAGCTTAGAGTTACCATACATTCATCTTTCAGGATAAAGGAAAACTTCCAACGTTAAGTCATATTGGACGATGAATGAAATGTGTTCAAAACAGTACAGGCTACAAAGAGCTTACAGTCATTTGACGTTCAAATTTCCGGACAAGGGAAGACCTGCAAAGTTGTCATGTCGTACGTTGAATGAAATGATGTTCAAATGAGTACTGGGTACATAGAGCTTAGAGTTACTAGATATTCATATTTCAGGATAAGGGAAGACCTCCAACGTTAAGTCATATAGGACGATGAATGAAATGATGTTCAAGTGAGTACAGGGTACATGGAGGTTAGAGTTACCAGACATTCATCTTTCAGGACAAAGGAAAACAGCGAGAAAAATAAACTTATCCATATTACTCACGCTGACCGAGATGCGAATTCAGGACCTCTTCAACGCGAGGCAGACTCACTACCATCAAGCTACAGAGGCGGGCAAGGTTCTTTGTGTCTGTGTGCTATTCCTATCGAGAAGTCGGTTCAAAACCAATCTTCGTATATAAGTTACCACATTTTAGGAGGACACGAGAGAAAGTTTTTTTCAAGAAAATCTCCCCAACATAAACTGTCCTCTAGATGGAATAAAATAATAAATTTCACAGAGCAACAGCTGCCGGCCTCACGCGCACATATGCAAGGTAGGAGTCGGCAATCATCCAACGGAAATCAGCTGTCATCTCGTTGCCTGCAGTCGGACAGCTGTCTCTCATAGAGCGTGATACGCTACCTATTGCAGCTCCTCAAATGAACTACGATGCTGAATGGGCTCCAGTGCTATATGCGGGACCTAAAATCCGTACCCTTCAGGTGGGAAAATCATTTCCCAGATATTTCTTGCTGTTGATTTGGATTTTCAAACACTTATAAATTGCTCAAACGAGAATTTTTCATTTGTTTTACTCTCGTACAGGAAATTTAATGCAATTGAATCATTTACTTCAGAAACCACCTAAGAGACAAAATATCAAAAAATGTGTTTTTGGTGGCACTGTACAATTTAAAAGTAAATACATATTTTAGTGCAGAAATAACCTATGTTTCATATCAGCAATGCTATTTACAGCCTTGAAAATAATCCGTTTATTTCAGAAATAATCCAAGCGCCGTCGCTTAGGTTCTTTCTGCGGTAAATTTCACTCGAGACGGTTGGCGGCCTTGATGAAATCACGTGTTTTATGACAATAACTCACAACTACCCTGTACTTGGCCACTCATTTTCCCCATGTGACAGACATTTTGGAAGCATAAAGCGTCTCTTGAGAAAGATGGACAGGATTTATTCTCCTGATGAATATGCAAAGCTCATGCGAAAGCCTAGTATGTCTGGCCGATTTATTGTATATCGCCTTATATCAGACGATGTTCTCAGTTTCAGAAAGTGGTGGCCCAAATCATATAAGAAAATGTCAAATTCGGACGAAACATCAGGCAGGAAGGTACCCAAAGGAAAAGTGTCCAAGTACAAGCAGTTTCTCTACAACAAGGATACTCCGGGAAAAGTGGTAGCAAGCGAATTGACTTGGAGGAATAACACCTACCTTCACATTGCTAAAAACTATCAGCCCTCCGGAACTACCAACAGAGAAAGCTTATCTTTTGGGGAAGGCATGTTCACTTTCATTTTACCAAGGTTATTTTAAACGTTTATATTTTACTTTTAGATAAACATTTTTGTAGGCTATAGCAAATTTTAAAATTTATCGGTTTTGCACAGTGAGAATTTTGGTTTTAGGTTACAATGAGCAACAAAAAATATAGACGATATAAAAACGTTAATGGAATACATTGTTGGATATGAAGCCTTATATGACAATATCACCCAATGGTCAACAACTGACAAGGAGTTGCCAGAAGACTTCCCAGAAGCTGAATAAGTGAATAACGTCAGATATTTGTATATAAACGTACTGTAGCGTGTAGTCTACTTGTATTTTTTTATTTAGGCCTAATAAAAACACTCCATTTTATACTTAAGCGTGTCTCTTACTTACCTTTGATACCAAAACAGGTAAAAATAATGGTTGGACCTAATTTCAATAATAATTTGTAAAAAAAAAATAATTTTGGATTTACTCATTTATTACAGAAACTACTTAAGTGCAATTTTTTCAAAAATTTATGATTCAAAGACTTAAGGGAAGAAAAAAAAATGATTTCTTTTTTCCATAACATCGTTTTGATTTGGTAAAAAATAATAGGAGACCAGACCTATACTTGCAAAACAGTTTTTTAGTTTTCCGAAAGTTGAAAAAGCGCACTTAGGTGGTTTCTGAAATAAACGATTCAATTACAAAGCTATCACATAGCAACCCTTTCTTTATCTATCTGATTTTCACTTTACAAGAAGTACGTAAAAGTAGCTACGAGTAGGTCTAAGGTGACCTGTTGATCAATGGCGGTATGTGGAGCTCCAAATATACTAGAAGTTATGTGTCACTAAAGTAGTTGTCAGTCGATAAAATCAACTACTACAGCCCATTCAGCCCAAGAATAGATCCTTGTGTAAATAACTGCACATGTTACCACCACAGCACACCTTTGAAGTGAATAAAAAATTAATTTCTGCAGAACATTCTATATTACTAAGCCATCTTAATTATTATAGTATTGTATAATCATTTGATTAAACTCAAGTTCATCAGTATAGCCCTATATTATTGCTAGTGTGACAATTGGTATACGTGTATTGTTTACTGAAGAGAAGCAACTGTTCTGCCAATGCAATATTGTTTATGTCGTGCTAGTTGGCAATTAAACTATGACAAAATCATTAGAAGAGGTGAAATAACGATAGTTTTCAATGTGTCTACTATTTATTTGGGCGTTATGACACTCCTGCTTTAAGAATGCCAATTAATTAACATCCGAAGAAACTATCATTCTCATTGCAATGACCGAACGATAGTTCGGGGCATTATCGTAAACAAACAACATTATTTCTCTCACTTTCTTCTCGGGCAGCCAGCCAGGTGAAAAGATAATTAGATATCAACGTTTCGGGACGGTGCATCTCTCCCATTAGATTCTTAGACTTTTTCTTTGCCATATATTTTTCTCCTTTCATCTCGTTGACTTTGCCTTTTTTGGAGTTGTTTCACCTGGCGCAATCCACGGTTTTCACTGTGTTTTAATTTGTGGAGTATGGTGATGTATTCAAATTTCATCAATGGTAATAAGCCGTCTCAAAAATTCACTGGGATTTTGACAGTAGAGCTCCAAATTCATAACAGAAACAGTTTTTCTTTGCAACTTCTTATAAGGTGTCAACAAATTTGGCACCCATCTTGCACAGATCTCGTGAAAGCCCAAAACATTTCTTAAAATACCAGTAGGATACCAGTTTCAGAAGAGGAAATTTAAAATTGTAGGAAGCAGTCTTTCGTAGTTTGTTATAGTAGAAATGTATACGTACACGTTCTTTTGATTTGTTTACTGCCTCTTCCATCTCAAACAACTTTAATCTACGGTCTTCCAGTGCTAAACGATGAATTTTTTTTTCAATAATCTCGTGAGTTGTGACTTCCACAGGACGTTCAGAGCGAGGTTCATCACTAGTGCTCCTACGTCCCATTTTAAACTCTACAACCAAGCTTTTAATCATTGTATATGATGGGGCAGAGTCTTTCACTGTACTGTCCATTTCCTCCTTCATTTCTTTAGACGTTGAGTCTTTCAAATGGAAGTAATTAATCACTGCTCGTTTTTCCAAATCCTTAATTTTCGTGAAACCTCTACACTTGTCTTGTTTAAAATGCTGCCGTTCAAAAACTAAAGGAGCTAGGAACTATGGATACAAGCTGGAGTGGCACCATCTCTATGTGACGCCCGGGTGTTAATAGCCTACCCTCATAGATACTGTGAGATTATGAAATATAGCAGGCTTAACTGGTAGCCAAAATTTTAAAAGATGGACCTTCGAGAGGTCTTTGAAATTCCGTACTCTTTGCAAGACCTGGACAAAAAATCGAGTATATATGTAAGATTGTATTATTTCTTATGTATTGCCATTTAGGAAGGGGGTCCTTCCCTCCCTCGCACCCTCTCTCCTTCCTTGCTCCCTTCCTCCCTCCCGCCCTCCCATCTTCCTTCCTCCCTTCCTTCCTTCTCTCCCTCCCACCCCCTTCTTCCTAGCTCCCTCCCTCTTTGCCACCCTTCCTTCCTCCCTTGCATCTTCCCTTGATTCCTTCCTACCTACCTTCCTTCCTTCTTTTTCTCTTTCTCTCTTTATTGCTTTCCTTCTTTTTCCTTCTTTCGTTCTTTCCTTCTTTCTTTCTTTTCTTCTTTTTCTCTTTCTCTATTTCTTTCTCTCATTCTTTCTTTCTCTCTTTCTTTCTTTTTCTCTCTTTCTTTCCTTCCTTCTTTCTTTCGTTCTTTCCTACTTTCTTTCTTTCTTTCTATCTCTCTTTCTGTCTTTCTTTCTCCCTTTCCTTCTTTCATTCCTTCTTTTCTTCTTTCCTTCTTTCCTTCTTTCGTTATTTCCTTCTTTCTCTCTTTCTTTCTCTCTTTCTTTCTATCTCTCTTTCTTCTTTCCTTCTTTCTTTCCTTCCACTTCTGTTTCTCTCTTTCGCGCTTTTTTCTTTCTTTCTTTCTCTTTCTTTCTTTCTTTCTTTCTTTCTCATTCTTTCCATCCTTGTTTCTTTCTCTCGTTCTTTCCTTCTTTCTTTCTATCTCTCTTTCTTTCCCCCTTCCCTTCTTTCTTTCTTTCTTTCTTTCTTTCTCCCTTCCCTTCTTTTTTTCCTTCTCTTTCTCTTTCTTTCTTTCTTCTTCTGAAAACTTTGGGTCACATCTTTTAAGTCTGATCCTTATCAACCTTTTTAGTTATATAGATATTTTTTTAGTTTCATGGGGGCTCAAAAGTTATATTTCCAATGAAATGTCATCTAATTTTCGTACGGAGTGCTAGTTTTTCTATCTACTGTGATTGCAAATAGTACAAAACACTCCTAAAGTTGTAAAAGTTATATCAAATTTAATTCAATTGATAGAGAAAGTGATATAAATACTGCGCTTAATACCTTTTAACTGGCACGGGGAGAGAATGAGAATGAGATAGCGTAGGGGAGGTGAAACAGAGGTTGAATTGAAAAGGAAAGGATATTTATATGTCGTATGGCGGAGGACGGCATTTGGAATTTCACTTGTTTAATCAGAGTTATTTAACTTAATTTTAAATGTAGGTAAGACCCGGTAATAGGTAGGTAAGGAGCTGCAGGCTGAGACGCACCTGTGTAATTATGATAGACTGCAATAAAAATTGAAAGGGAGTGCCTCCACTGATTGCATGAGGAACTGAAAACGGTAACATAGAAGCCTCAAGAAGAAACATTCAGCCTATTTAAAACGTGTTTCATTCATAATACTTTACCGTCCCAAATTTTGTATATCCCTTATGTGCATTGAAATGTTATGCAGAATGAAGAGTACTTCAGAGGATACTCCCTAAAATTCAAGATTCGTACATTTAATCGGACATTAAAATATATTTATACAACACTCTCTTGTAAAGCGGTACACTAATTATAGAAATTAACCTACTAAAGTAATGCTTTAATACTAAGGATGGAGAAATTTAACAACTGTATGAATAATAGTAATTTACTATATAAGTGGATAAACAGATAACAGAGGTTGCTGTTAGAAGTTTATAGAAAATTCGTAGTTATGAACCATTTATTTATTTACTTTGTCCCACCCATTAAAGGAGCAACGAGTGAATTTTGTTTTAAAGTTCAAGTTTTCTTGTGTCACTTCTCCATAACAACGGTTTCTATTACAAGTATCTGTAGGTTAAAATATAATCACTAGGTCCACATTACAAGTATAATATTTACAGTAACAATGTAATGGAAATCTGTAACTACAGATACAACTTCTATTCATTCAGTAATTAACAAATATTTTCCTATATGTATTCCATATTTATTTAAATTCACATTAATTTGTTATTCAAAGTATACCAACAATTAAAACAAGTGGCTAACATCGATTCTCTCATTTTAGGAATTAACCAACCATGTTTGTGACACGTCCTTGGTCTAAATAGCCTTATATTCCAGGAAATAAAATTACAAATAATTGCCAAATTTTATCATAGTTCAATTTATAAAGTAATAAGCCTTTTTTAATGATTAGGTAAGTATTGTATAAAACATTGTATAGTAGAATATTTATATTTTGACTTTGTGGGTTCGTAGAATTAAAAGTCCGAGTTGCAGATATTCCAAATGTTCTCTATTTCCGTAGAAATACACTGTTCAATTCTCACGTAACAGCATTACGTCACATACACAACAGAAACTACCAAGGTCGATGACAATAACAGTGTTCTGATTACATCTGTGTACAACATCAGCTCAGCTGTTTACTACTTACGACTCACTCTTGGCGAGTCGTCGCCTTCTTAAATACCTCATTGATAAATTCTAGACTATTCCAGAACAATTAGACTATTCTATCACCTTCCAGAAGCGTAACTTAATCTATGCTGGCAAGTCCTTTATCTCAGCTATCTTTATTTGCCGGCTCTTTGTGTACACAAGTCGCGCTATCGTAGATAACGGCTTCGCGACACTGCTCCCTCCTCAAGGCTGGTCGTCCCGAACAGCACCAGCGTAGCCAGCCAGACGATCCAGGTGTACCACCACCATCTTCCCTCGGGGCACCTTCTGAATGCGATGGACCACGTCGCTAATCCCCTTCACCAACCGGTACGGTCATTGCCACGGCTGTTGAAGCTTCGGGCATCGTCCCTTCGTCCGAGTAGGCGGATACAACCAGACTAGGTTACCTTGCTAGAACCCTTGGCTGTTGGCTTGCCTGTCGTATCGGGTCTTCTTGCTGTCACTCGCCTTGTGGATGTTCTGACGAGCCATCTCATGCATGTCGTGGAGATGGTCCACCAGGTTCCCCACATACTCGGTTGCCGGCTGTTTTGCGTCCGGGGGCTTCCAAAAGCCAGATCACAGGGGGGCGTACATCTCGGTCGAACATTAAACTGGCTGGTGTCATCCCAGTAGTGTCGTGCGTTGACGTGCGGTAGGCCAGCAAGAACAGTGGCACCTTGACGTCCCAGTCTCGCTGATGGCTGGCCACGACCTTCCTCAGGTGTTCTTCTAAGGTCTTGATGTATCTCTCCAGCATGCCGTCCGACTGCAGGTGTAGGGGTGTGGTGTGGGTCTTGTTCACCCCAAGTCAATGGTGGCCCGAACTATAAAGCCCGGGCCTTAAAGTACTTACTTGCTGTAAGTCGCCATTAAGGTAGTCGTCTCATGTGTTTATGAGAACTCCTAAGTGGTTTACCGGGAAAATACGAGTCAGTTGGAGAATTTAATGTCAATTCGGCATGTTGGCCAGAGTAGCTCAATGGTTAGAGTGGCTGGACGGAAACCAGAAGATCTGTGGTTCAAATCCCGGCTATGGCATTGAATTTTTCAGTCTGACCCTACGTTTGCACAATTTAGCGTACACACGGCCAGTGTGAAAGAACAATTAATTGACATACTTTTGTTTGCATCATAAACGTCTTACGTTTTTTCAGTATACGATATAACATTTTTGTAATTCTCACGCTTAATTAAAATGCCTTTATTAATGTTGATATCCTTACGTCTTTTAAAACCAATAAGTGTATCAAACATTTACAAGATCAGTTACTCGCAGCATGAGAAATACTCGACGCTATAAAGTGACGGTCCCAATTTAGAAGTAATAAACAAAATAAATAAATATTATAAATATATAATATAAATAATCTGTTTCTTGCCCGCCTCCGTGGTGTGAGGTAGCGTGTGTACCTCACACTCGAGAGGTCGCGAGTTCTAATCTCACTAAGGATAAGGCTTTTTCCAGGGTTTTCCCTATATTCTACAGAGATGAATGCCGGGTAACTCTGAGCTCGAGGGACGCTGGGCTCATTTGAGTATCATATCATCCGTTTCATTCATTCACTCATTCATTGTTCGATATAACGTGCACTGTTGAAAGGACAAAAAAAGAAAACATCTGTTTCTTTACTAAAATGTTTTGAAACTAATACAGTTATTAATTTTATATTCCTTTATAAAATTATATAAAGTTATATATCTTCACAGAGAAGCACTAAATTGCAAGATATTGTTTGCATTTATCCGTCATTTAGTGTCCCCATTCATTAAAACAAACTATAACAGTTATTCGTATCTACGCACCAGGCAAAATTCCGCACCTTTATATTACGCGGGCAGGACCCACCGCTTAAATAGTATGTTTACCTATCGGTGGAGGGAGGCCTCCAAGCTGCTGTCAGCAGATCAAGTACGATCGCAAGCCGCTAGGGGAATCGTATATAATAATCTCGCTCCATCAGCGATGCTAATGATGACGTCAAATTTTGCGCGGTAAAGGCACAGATAAAAATAAACTCCGTGTATATCTAGTTGCGTAAATTCTGGTTTAAAAAGGTAATAATTAAGCTTGAGATTGTAAAAGTTTTGGAGGAACTGACGAAGGAATGGTAGCAGTTAAAATTACCTGCCAAGAATACTGGCTACTTGGAATCGCGGCATTCCAAGTAGTATTGCATTCTATTCAAAAAATCGATAGTGACATTTATGGAAATTAATCTCTTGAGCTTTCTTGAATGCAAAATGGAATATTTAGACCACTTTTGATATTTAAGTAAAACATTTTCCAAGGATTCTACAAGAAAACCCCTCCATGTATCATGTATCAGACTGTCTTTGGAAGTTTTACAGCTCCAAACTTGAGTTTACGTTAAATGTGGCAATAACGGGAAATACAGGAATTTACCGGGTTGCATAAAAGAGGATATTATTAGAGTCCCCTTGGTACGTATGTTTATCTCGCGAATGGGATAACAGAAAACCGAGGAAGGAACTCGAAAGAGCAAATAGGAACGGATGGTGAAAGGGTAAAGGAGGGAAGAACTAAAGGGAGATGTCAATATCGAGGCGATGAGGGGATGCAAAAAGTGGGAGTAAGAAAGGAGTCTGTTGGCTGACAACGGGGAGAGAAGAGCGAAAAGAGAGATATATAATGAAAGCTGGGGTTGAGAGAGGACATGTAATCAGGAGTCGCAACATAGGCGTGCTTTCATCCCCTCCATACCTCACCCCCTCGGACCCGGTGGTATTGGAAAACGTCAAGGGAGTTAAAAGGAAAAGAGGGTGGGTGTGTATGTGGAGGTCTTCACGTCGATTTTCCGGGGCCAGCAGTCGGTCGGTCGGCCAAGAGAGAGTATCTGGGCGGTGCCTGCCGTACGCTGTAATAATCCGTACAAACGTACCACGTCTCTTCGGATATTGACAAAAATCCGCAGCCCTTTACGGAGTTTCACCTTGGTGCAACAAGGAGACATGAACCCTGATACCTTCTGCTTCCCTTGGGGGCCCCTAATGCTGCCAGATAGTGATGACCACACCTGGATGCTTTTGGCAGTCAATAAGGGTGGTGATTTTTCGCAAATGCGATGTAGCGCGATAAAGTGCGAAATTGACTCAAAATGCGATATAAATGCGAAATCGAAAATTTTCCAAGTAATTATTTTTTCCGAATACTCTTTCTTCTGGAAACTGTAACTGAAGGATCTGTAGAACCGTTGCATGTTTAATAAGTTAAAAAGTAAGTGACCGCTCTTCTGGAATGTAGAAAGCAACCTTCCCCGCTAAATTAGCTTATTGTTCCGCCATTGTCCATATTAGGTATGTTTAGTACCTAAAGCGAGTTCAGTTGTTTCACAAAAGAAACCCCTCTTACCACGCGTCATGACTCTCAAAATTTATCTTCACAACCCAGTTAACGGAAAATTTCAATCCTTGTCTCTGAAAACCAATAGCAGCCCTAATTTTAAGGAAGTAATAAACACATGTTAATTCCAGTTGGAGTTCTTAGTTATCAAAGTTCCGATTTTCATTCTTCTGTTCGGTTTTACGCGCAACTGTCATTCATTCTATGCATAGGTCAGGTCAGTAGGTGTGAAGATGGCGAGAGTGAAAATATCAAACAACGGACAGAAGCGGAAGATGCAACAAATGTCTTTCTCTAAGACGTTAGTAAGCTTTTTAATCCTGTCACTGCTAGCAGAGTAACTTCAATAAATTAAACGACTTTAAGTGAAAGTAAATGTAAGATACCACTTTTTCGTGACGTTAAAATGTATAGTTTTGCTGAAGGATATGAATATTTTCACTCACAACTGATACAAACAATGCAGAATAACAAAGATGTAGACTGCCAGCAAATACTGTTGGTTGTTAAGTTTGCCAGAGTTTGCCCGAGCAGCTCTGCAATGTATTTGGATCCTACCAACAGCAAAGATATTTGAGTAAATATAAATTGGGTGAGTGACAGGAGAACTCAAATGACAAAACAGAATGTTGAAATGTATTTAATATTTTCATTCAACAGGATTACTAAATCATAAACTATGCTAATTTAGTGCATTTTCTTTTTATTGTGTTAGTTTTACATCAGTATGGATTTTTTTTGTGTGTGTGTGTGTGTGTTATGCAGTATGCTTTAGTCTGTATCAGATTGTTCTATATTTTTCTGTATTGCTTTAACCTGTATTAATATGAAATAAAATTGGCACTTCATGCGCTATTAACTCACCGTCATTAATAACGCTCCATAAATGTGCTTTAAATTTCATATAAATACGATTAATATTCATAATTTAACAAAATTAACCCAAACTTTCTTCAAAATGCTATAAAATGCTAAATTGCAAATGCATAAATGCTAAAAAATGTTAAATTTAAAAATCAAAATGCTAGGTTTCTGATTTCAAAATGCTAAATATCACTACCCCTAGCAATCAAGTATACTGCTATACCAAAACTCTGTACCACAATTTTTAAATATCTTAATCTTTATTAGTTATACAGACAAACCACGTAACATCATTTTAATTTATAGGCTTTTCTGTGATTTATCAACCATTTCTTTATATAACATCATTCTGGAAGTTTGGAAATACTCTTACAACACAACTCCGTTCCAAACGGAGCAATTACAAACTCTGGCGTTTTGTTTCCGCCTCGTAATAATGAAGGCAGCTTTCATCGTCTCTGACAACAGTCATAAAACTCTGAACATTTTGAAATGCCGAAGAAGCTGTTAGGTACTGGTTAATTTCTTAAGTTCATGGTCTTTGCTCAACAATTTTCCGACAACGTAACCTTTCAATCATTTTTGCATTGCACTACCTTTTACTGCCCACTGACTCACCATCCTCTCCAATGAATTCATCAGCTCTTTCTTCCATACGTTCCAAGGAGACAATTCGAGAGAACCACTACGAGGATCGTTTTGGATACTCGTGTTTCCATAGAGATGTAGAAATCTGACATGACTTTCATGATTCTTACTCTTTAATAAGGAATTTAACCACAGCATGCTTTAAAAAAAAAAAAAAAAAAAAAAAAAAAAAAAAAAAAAAGACATAGTTACATGATACAAGATAGTCATGTTACAATATGACATCATGTGATGTAAAATTTATAGCTTACAAAAATATATTGAAATTTGAATTTGGATAATCTGTTGCTCAGGAAGTTTGAGTATTAACCTTGTATTACGATAGTGAGAAATAACTATTTTATGAAATTCTTTAGGTTTTTAGTAGTCCTGGGTGATTTAAATGATTAACCGAAACGATTAATCGATTAATTTTTATTTTAGATTAAAAATTAAAGATTTTAATCAATCGAGTCGATTAAAATTAATCGATTACAATAAATATTAATCAAAACCCTTTTAGCCAAATTTGGCCCTCTCTGTTTTGATGTATTGCTTCCAACCTAAACAGCCTTTCCAACGCATCAAGCTTTCACTAGACACGTAATGTTCTTTGAACTTTGAGATAATATAACTCCTGATAGCTAAAAGAAATCACTCTGAACTCCGAGAGAGTCTAAATAACACTTCTGTGTTGAAATATTCTAAGAGGTACATAACTACATACAAATGCTGACAGAGGTTTCTTTCCTTATAACTTGTGTGTGACAACATATCGTATACAACTGATTATTTATCGCTTACTAGCATAAACTGAGCTGTACAACCTTGAACCGAACACTTCGATTACGCAGCTATGGAAACAGTAGCTGATCCCTCTTCTCAGGACTGTGCCGTAAACTGCAGTAACACAGTAACGTTTTTGAGTACGTGAGAGTGAGTGAATGTTCTGTGTTAAAAAAGTTAAAATAAGGAAAAACGTTATAAAAACAACTGCAATGTCAGTCTCACAAATCTTAGTAAATATTGATATAATACGTTACTAAATAATGACTTACAAAAATATTGTAGATCTAATTCAATACATATATAAAGCATGTACACTTGATGCAAACACAAATTTTGAATCTAAATATTTAAAAGTTTCATAAATAATGAAATGTACAGAGTATTAAAGTAGCTGCTTTACATAGTCCTTACACCTAATTCTTGAACAGATAATATCTCGATTAATCGATTGATTAATCGATTAAAGTAAAATGGTTAATCGATTAAAAATTTTCATCGATCTACAGCATTAGTTTCTAGGTATTCAAAGTGCTTGAAGTAATAGAGTAGCCAGTTTACTAAAGATTTCATTCCAGTAAAATGATTCTCAAATGAGCCCGGGGTCCATAGAGCTTAGAAAAAACTTATCCAGGTAACTCACCCTGACCGAGATTCGAACTCTGGACCTCATGAACGTGTGGCAGACATACTACCACCACGCTACCGAGGTGGGCTAGTAATGCTTACGTTATACCTGAAGTGGAATTTGCTTCTCTTATTTAATATTCGCCTATCAAACGAAATGACGAATTCAACGAAAAATTACAAAATTATGTTTTGAAGTACATTTTCGCTGCAATTCATGATACTTATTTTCAATTTGAATCTTATAATTATATTCTTAGTACATTTCAAATAGAAAAACTATGCATTCATAGACAACGTCATTTATTACTATCTATGTTATTTATTAAGCTGTCAAAAAATATTTGTGATTAAATAAACATAGGTGGAGCATAATTTATATGTTTAAAGTTGGCTTTAGTCGTTACAGCTATCTTTTTAATTCCAGAACTAGGAAGACAAAAACTCTCCACTGTGTATAACGTTATCCTTATGTAACTAAGTGCTCATTTTGGAAAGTTAAGGTCATTATGAAAAATTTATTTGAAGTACTGACACGCTTTAAGTCGCCATTAAGGTACGAGGGCTCTCAATAAAGAATGATCACTTTTTTCTACAGCATACCTATATTTATCCTCATAATTTTGATTATCCTTCTCAAAATAGTCTCCCCTGAATGCGACACACCTGTCCCAGTGTTTCTGCCAGTCTTCAAAGACATGCTGGGAACCATTTTTTGAAAGATCCTTCAAAATTGCCTCCGCAGCCTTCACCACTGCTTCTGATGATGGATAATGCCTCCC